>RJWM01014551.1:0-50201 GCA_004363535.1 Dasyprocta punctata | reverse complement strand
AGGCCCATCTAAAGTAATAATTTCCCCTCCCCACGTGGGGGTGGAGACTCAATTAACTGGACAGAATCCAGTGAGTTGCCACCCCTGATCCCTCCCCAAATGCTAGAAAAACAAAAAGCCATCCTTAGAACTCGCTGCAGTTCTTCAGGTGCTACCTCTGATCTCTATCTGAAATTCTTTCAAGTGTACTTCAACCTCAAACCTCCAAAGATGGGACTGCTCTGAGTCAAACTCGCTCTCGAGCTCTCTTACTGGCTCGCTCCCGCTGTGTAAAGTAGACTTTCCTTTAATAAATCTGGGTCTCTCTTACTGCTTCTGTGTGTCCTGTTCAATTCTTTGGGATATAAGGAACCTGGCCATCAGGCAGGACAGAGACATCTGTCCTGTCATACCATGGAGTCACACTGGCCTCCAGTACATGGATTACACACTGTTGGAGTCATGGTCATGCGCGAGCCTTTCCCAGTGTTTTAACACAGCATGTGTGATGCCAAGGACAGATATGGCAGGACAAATTGCTCGCACGCACCCGGGACCACACCTCAGTTTAGCAATTGAAAGAAAAGCAGGGGGAAAAAAAATCTCCTGTTCTCATTTCGCTCACTTGACCCCAAGCATTTTTTTCTTTTTACTTTTCCTTTTCGCGGTACTGGGGATAGAAGCCAAGGCCTTTCCAAGGAATTTAAAACAGGGAGGGTCTCACTAGTTGCTCAGGCGGGGCGCGAATTTTTGATCCTCAGCTGAGATGACCTAGACGTGCACCACCACACCTCGACCAAATTTTTTTTTTCTTTTTTTGGATGGCACCAGGGATCGAACTCACAACCTCGCGCCTACCAGACAGGCGCTTAAGCCACCGAGCCAAACTCCCAGTCCTAGCTTTTTGAGGCAGGGTCGCACTATGTAGCTCAGGCCGGCCTTGGGCTCGCGTTGTAGCCCAAGCCGGCCTCGAACTCACAACGCTCCACCTACCTCAGCCTCCCGAGTGCTGGGATTAAACACGTGCGCCACCACGCCCGGCTCCAACGTTTGTTTTTATTTACCAAAATGTTGACTAGTACACTTACCGGATCAGTGTGTGAAGCGTTCAGACCTCAATCCCGAACACTCTTTAGTCAACTTCCCTGCCTCCAGTTAAACTAGTTGAGGCCCCGCCCACTCCCTTCGCCCCGCCCCTCAGGGTGATGCAAAGGCGCTGGCGCCTCGTGTCTCCGCCCACTGTCCGTGTACGCTTCGGGAGCCAATGTATCTCGCGAGATTCCAGGCCCACTATTAGTGGGTTCGGGAGGCCGCGCGTTCTTTCCTGCGGCGCTGTTGAGACGGTAGGTGGTGGTGTGCATGCGGGGGGATGGAGTGGGGTAGGTAAACGAAAGAAGGGCGCAACCTTCGTGCCCGGCCGCAAGTAGTTGGCAATGCCCCGGTGCGGGCCGCGCGTGGTCCTCTGTAGGTCAGAGATGGGCCGTCGTCCGCCGGTCTCCTGTGTGCTGGTTTCGTTCGCGGAAGTCCCGCGCCCGGGCGTGGGGCGGCGGCTGGGCTGCTCCGGCCTTGCTTGGGGGTCAGGCGATTGCAGTGTAGCGCGGCTCGTGATGTTAGATGTGGGTGGCAAAACCTAGCTTGAGACGGGTTTCCTGTCTAGTGGTTTACTCTCGGCCCACGTGTCCCGAGGGGTCCGCCGTTGGGGTCATCAGTCCTCTACCTCACTTGAGCCTCCAGTTCTTGCAGGTCACACGTTGTCTGCGTTCGCCCCGGTTCGGCCTCGTCGGTTTTAAATCTCACAATCCCAGGATTGGAAGCGGCAACCCAGTTGGAGGGCTTCTAAACCCGTTCCGGGCTTTTGTGTGTTCCTTTTTGAGAAGGGTCTCGCCATGTAGTGCAGGCCGAGATCATCCAGCTTCAGTCTTCTGAGTACTGGGACTGCAGGCCTGCGTCACCACGCCAGGATAGAAAGGGGGATGTTTGATCCAGCTTGTAGTTCAGTAATTTTTTAAAATTTACGCGTGTTTCACTAATGCTTTTTGGATATCGGTTTTTGTTTGCCTGGCATTGGGTCTCAACCCAGGCCTTTCCCATTTTAGGCAAGTGCTCTATCACTGGGATATATGCCCAGCTCTTTTTTTACGTTTTCTTTTTTTTTTTTTTGTTGTATGTGTGTGGTACCGGGTATGAAATCCAGGGCCTTCGCAGTGAGCCACATCTCCAACCATGTTTAATTTTTTATTTTGAAACGGTCCTGGTAAGTCGCCCAAACAGTGCTTTTTGTTTTCTTTTTTAATACTGGGAATCTTAACTCGGGACTTTAGGCTTGCAAGGCAAGCCTTTGTGCCTCTTAGCTATATCCGCCCCAGTGCTCAAATTTAATGATCCTTCTGTTTCAGCCTTCCAGGGTGCTGTGATTACAGGCATACACCACGTCCTCCCTTTTTTTTGAGGATGGGCTAGCTGACTTGCACAAGGTGTGGATTTCATGTTAGAGCAGTTTATATTTACTGACTCAAGATTTTCTACCTAAGAGAACTAACAAAACACCTGAGATTACCGCATGGGTCTGTTAGGCATTTAACAAATTGAGGTTTTAGTGAGTTTTTCATATTCCTGTATTTGAAATGTTTTGCAAGTTAGTCATGTTAGGGTTTGTAATGACAACCTGTTTTCAAGTATACTGAGGAAATAAAAGTCCTGGGAGATTAAATAATGAAAGTAATCTTTTTCTTAAATTTTTGCAGTAGTGGGAATTGAACCAACGGCTTCTACAGAGTTGTATTTCCACTCCTTTTTAAAAATTTTGAGGCCCACTGGCTAAGTCACTGATTCACCCAGGCTGGGCAAGAATGTGTTTTTCCAATCCTTTTGCCTCAAGAGTGCTGGGATAACAGACTTCACTACTGCACCTAGTTAGTAGCCACCTTTAAAATTTTTATTGCCTTATCTGTTGTGCACTTTACCAAGAAGGTGGAGACAAAAGTAGCATCAGGATGCTAATGATTGCCAAAAACTTGGAACTACTAAGTTTCCACCAGTAACGAGAAGTAATATGACAAGATGGTTCAGTCAGTGAGATGCAGTCAGGAAGGAAGGAGGCAATAAGTGAAAGTTCCAGACCAAAAATTGGATGGAGGTGCAGTCTAAAGGATTATTACTTCTTGATATATAGACAGGTATACTTGGCCTTTTGGCTTTCTTGGCACAAAAGTTTTTCCTAGGTGTCCCTCTTTGATTTTGGGAAACGCCCATTTGGCTAGTATTTGTGGGTAATAAGCTACTTTGTACTTAGGGGATTGTTGGAATTAAGCACTTTCAGGGATCTTGCTACATTTGTTTTTGCTACATTGGGTAGGTTTAGAGAGCAAAAACTGAAAACCTAACCTGTTCATGAAAATTCTGGTTTTAAAGAAATTCTGAGATGAACTCTCCCTAGATCTTAAAAGTAGGAAATGATTTTTTGCCTAAATTCTCAGTGGCATGGCGTAAAACTTAGTAGAGATTGGCTGTATATGTATGTCAGCATTGATTTAGGATGGGTACATCACATTTACTGAATTTTGTAATTTCAGAAACTAAGACAAAGTAAATGATGGATAAATCAGGAATGGATCCTGTTAACTATATGACATCTGATACAACTGTGGAAATGGAAAATCAAAGGTAAATGGACTTAACAGGGAAACTGGATTTAGTAAAAAATGTTTGTTGCATTAGAGTTGGAAATTAAATCATATAGTTGGTGTTAAAGATACTTACCTAGATTTGGGAAAGAAGCTGGATAACACTTTCCAAGCTTATCCAGTTACATTGATATTGGAAGTACTTTACCTCAGAATCTGAATATATTATAGTGGAATACATTCTTAATTTAGGATCCTGGTATCCTGACTTCCTGAATGAATTTCACTTTTGATGGGGGGGCGCTAATAGGTTTTATTTTTTAGTAGACTGTTTAGGTATAGTAAATTGTGGTGCTAATAGGTTTTATTTTATTTTATTTTATAGTAGACTTTTAAGATACAGGATGTTGTAACAGTGAGCCAGACAACTTCTGGGCATGTACATCTTCTCTTGGAAAATGAATTTTCATTTTTTAACCAATGCCCATTTTAGGTGGTCAGAGTTCAATGACTGGTATTGAGCCCATTCTAACGGTTTTTTTATTCTGAGCATGTTCTGAGTTGGTGTTAAGAAATATGCACTTAGGGGTTGTGTATTACTAGTAACAAGCATTTAGTAATAAGAGAAAATTTATTTTTTTAGTGATAGCTCTTCATCTGGTAGCAGCTTATTTAGAACACAGTGTGTACCTTCTTTACCTCAACGGACTCAAAGAAACCCCATGAGGAAATGTGTTCTTATGCCTGAAAGTGTTCAAATAGATTCATCAAGTGACTCATCTATAGAACCGAGGCCATTGACTTTGAAAGCTATTTTTGAAAGATTCAAGAAAAAGAAGAAACGTAAAAAGAGGAAATACAAGCCAAAATTAACGCCAAGAGGAAGACCAAAAGGAAGGAGAAACATTAGAAAGTCACAAATAGATAAAAAACAAATCAAAGACAAAGGACCTAGGTTCCCAATTTTACAATCTGAAGATGGAAGGAAACCATTACCTTGGAGGAAAATTTTGAGTTTTGAAGTGAGTTTATATATATGAATACATACATGTAGCTAAAATACCTGAAATGTTTTGGCTCCTTTTGAATTGTCCAAGAGAAAAGGAACAGTGTGCAATTTTGATACTCCGTACTTAAAAGCCGATACCATTCTTCAGTTTGGACTTCACTTGGGTTTTCTTCAGTTTGGACTTCACTTGGGTTTCCAGGTGAAATCTTTACTGGCACATTCATTCCTTAAGTGAATATGAAGGAAGTGTTCCAAGTCTTCCTTGTGTATTCCCATGATCTCATCAACCCTAAAACATGACACTCACTTTACTGTAAGCCATGTTCTCTTAAGTGTACCTGTTACTTTGAAATCTTTATTTTTGATGCAGGGTCTTGCTTTGTAGCCCAGGCTGGCTTCAAACTCAAGGCAATCAATCCTCTTGCCTGCTTCAGCCCTAAGTGCTGGGATTATAGGCATGCACTACCACCATGCCCAGCTAGCTGTTATTTTCTGATACTTAATGCTAATGGTAGATTCTTGGAATACTTGAGAATTAGACGTTGAATGTATAGTTAACGTTGTTCCTTGCTAGTCATGTAATGTTGAGAATAATTGTTAAAAATGTAGTGATAATAATCATTGATGTGTCTGGTCCAGAAATGCTGAGGAGTTAGTTTTGAAAGGCTAATACACAAAATGTGTTTTGTTTTTTATTTTTTTTAACATACAGCAAGCTGTTGCAAGGGGATTTTTTAACTACATTGAAAAACTGAAGTATGAACACCACCTTAAGGAGTCATTGAAACAAATGAATGTTAGTGAAGATTTAGAAAAAGAAGATCTTGATAGTCGTAGATACAAATACTTGGATGATGATGGCTCCATTTCTCCTATTGAAGAGTCAGAGTAAGTTGCATCTTAAAATAGTTCTGCTCATCTTTTAAATTATTTTGTCATCTTTTGTTTCTTCTTTTTGTTTGTTTGGAGTGTTGCTATGTAGTCTAGACTGGCCTCAAACTCATGGCAATCCTGGCTTAGCCTCCCAGGTGCTGGGATTACAGGTATGTGCCACCATTCCTGGCTCCATTTTTTTTTTTTTTTTTTTTTTTTTTTAATAAATACATAGCACACATGAGATAAATGGGCCAGTTAGAATTATTACATCAAGCTGATTGGTCAAACAAGTCATCCCCTTTCGATGTTAAATAGGATATACTATGTTTTTACTTCGACTAATAATGCTTTTTTGGGCATGTAAAGCAGTGTCTTAACTGCTAGAAAATTGTGTATGATTTATGATACATTTTAATGTTACAGAACAGAAGATGAGAGAACACATCTTGCACATGATGAATGTGATATCAAGTTGGTAGTAAGTGACTTAATTTTATCCTATCATTTGAAGAAACAGGCATTGGTACAGAAATTGTATGTAGGTGTTTTTTTTTTTTTTTTTTTTTTTTGTCTGATGGTCTGTGTAACCCAGGCTGGTCTAGATCTTGATCCTCCTGCCTCGGTGTATACCACCATACCTAGCTTTCCATTTAAATTCTGAAAGACTAACAACTTTTAAAACAGGAGATGACAGAATAGATACGCTGTTTTGGATACATGATAATGAGAAAATAGTTTTTTATGTTTTTCTTCTGTGTTGGGTATCCAACATAGGCTCTTAAAAAATGCTAGCAAGTGCTGTAACTCTTAAGGGAGAGCGTAAAAAATGCTAGCAAGTGCTATAGCTCTTAAGGGAGAGCGTATTAATACAGGTAATGCTAATTAGGCACTGAGAAAATACACAAATGTCAGTTTGGATTTTTAGTTTCAAGAAACCTAGCCCCTTGGCTCTGTGTAATTATTATTTCTTAACGTATTTTTTTTATGCAGGAGGAGAGTTGTTTCATAATAAGTTCTGAATTTCCAAACAAGATGAATGTGTATTTACAACGAGAGAACAATAAAGAAACTGCTTTGTCTGTGAGGAGAGTTTCTAAGGCCAGAAATACTGGACAGAGGGCAGAAAGATCTGAAAAGAAGATAAACATGTGAATGTCAGAGAAGGTAAACAATATACAGAAAGTGATTTTTTGGGGGAGATAGGAAAAAATGACTAAAGATGATTGATGTGGAGATATCTGTTGAGGAAGAAGGTCTTAAACCAAGAACTAAGGAGAAAAATAACCTGAACAAGTGTGTAGAAGAAACTAAAGGAATACAAATTTTCAAACGCTGGGGAAAGAAAAGCTGAGATACTGCTTCCTGTGTATGTCTTGCTGTTTTTTATCAGTGCTTGTTATATCAGTAAGAGCTTATGGGTGTCAATGGAACACTGAAGGAAAATGTACGTCACTGGCATCCAACCAGCTTCATTATTCTCGGGAACACCATGTTCTTAACCCCAACTTTATTCAGACAAAGGAACTTTTACTGTCAAATGTTTAATCACTTCTCTGGAATACAGCTCAGCAGCGTAAGGCCCTTGGTTTGATCCCCAGCAGCTGAAAAATAACTTCCTAATATACTTGGAAAATAGTTTCACTATTTCAACTACAGTTTTCCTTATGATCACCATTGTATAGCTGACTACTACTGTTAAGTATGCATGGCATTGTACAATGGCACTTGTGTGTGTTTTTGTCTTAACTTGGTGGACTAAAACGTAATAAACAGGTGCAAAAAATAAAACCTCTTTTGCAACCCAGAACTCATTGTTCAGTATGAGTTTTGATACATACAAGAAGGAATATTACTGCTAGGCGCAGTGGTACAAGTCTGATCCTGGAACTCCGAGGCTGAGGCAAGAGGAATTAAGCTTGCAGCTGTATAGTGAGACTACTTCAGAAAACAAAGCAGAAACAAAGTATGATAACCTAATGCAATTTAAAGTGATGGTGTTAATAAGTTTTATTCTGAGACTAAAGTTAATATAAAGCACAGGATATGAGCAAACTAGATTTGGTATTCCAGTTTTTATCTTATGGCATACAGATACCTTTTTTTCTTTTCTTAAAGGCTTCTGTTTGAACATGGGGCTGGAGTTGAAGATAACGTTTACTGTGTTGGATCATGTTTGTTTAAATGTAGTAAGTAATAGCATCAGATTAAAATTTGTACAGGTTTTAATAAAAGATTGTAAAATTTGTACAGGTTTTAATAAAAGATCATTAGCTTTAATTCCAGTTAGGACATTTGATTGCCAAAAACCAGCCTTCAGTTTAAGTATTTTACATATTAGTGTGGTGTCAGTTACATTTTTTGAAACATAATTCACTCAGAATAGGCTGTGAAGGGCCAGGAGTTTGGCTCAGTGGCTTAAGCGTCTGTCTGGCAGGCACGAGGTTTTGAGTTTGATTCCCGGTACCACCAAAAAAAAAAAAAAAAAAAGGTTGTGAATAGACAAAATATCCCTTGTTAGTACTGAAGGTCATGATTCAGACTGTAATTCATAGTTGAGTTTTTTTCCCCTTAGTTCATCTGAAGTAGCTACTTAGCTGGTGGCATACACTTATAGTCCTTGTATACTCAGCAGGCTGAGGCAGGATTACCAATTGGAGCTCAGCCTACCCTACCTTTCTCAGAAACAAAAAGCTACTTGACACATACTTTTGCTTATCAGTCTGTATTCTGGCTATCAAATACTCTGGTATAAACAAGCTCTTTAAAAATCATCATAAAGTGGGTTTTTTTTGGCTGTTAAGTAGTTTTCATATCCACTGCTATTTTGTTATGCTGAAGCACAGCACAATTCTGTTCCTAGTATTCTAGGCTGTCTTGAGGTCTATCCCGATGGAGCTTCTCCTGTGGCTGCACATCGTTGGAAACGCCTCATAGAGTAACACTGTTTTTGCTATGCTCGCAGGTCTATTTCTTAGGCCTGTGGTAAGGCACTACAAGACAGCAAAAAGTATGTAGCAAAAAATATGAAGACCTAATACTGTTTCTTTTAACTTTAGATATTTGCATATCCTAGAGGTCTGTACTATGAATAGCTTAGGTAAGTTTTAATTATTGAGAGCCTAATACTAAATTCTGGGAGCATAGTTCCAGTTCACATGATGAATTTAACTGTTCAACTGCTGAATGATACAAATATGAACTAAAACTTAATTCTGACAGCTGGAGATAGCACTTAAGTCTGTATAGTTAACTTTGATTTACTGGAAATATTTGGTTTCATTCTAAATCTTTGTATTTTGTAATTTCTCTAGGGAAAGAATATGAATTCATGTTTTAGAGAAGTAAGTGAAATTTTTAGTTTATCAAGGACTTATAAAAAATTAAATGATCCCAGTTTCTTTATAAATACACATTTTAGATATGAGACAATTAAGATCTTGGCAAAAAAAATCTGATATATTTATAAAATGAAAAATGGGTGACTATTTTTGCACTGTCATTTATCCAATTGGCAGTTGCACATGATTTATCCTCGTATATAGCACATATAACCTGGGGACTGGTTGGCAGAGCAACAGTTAATCTTGACTCTTGCATTACTGAATATTGAACCCAGGGCCTTATACATTCTTAGGGATGTACTTTACCCAGAGTTAATCAACTTTGTGATTTGACTTAATTGCATGTATAAATTGAACAGATAAGGGCTACAGTTCTTTAGTGACCTCATTAGACTAATTGGCAATAAATACTAACTGGAAGTATAGTAGAGGGTCAGTAATGATTGCACTGTATGGTATCTGCACTCAACAGTTTATTCCTGCTGATGTGTTCAAGAGACAGTGCAAGAGAAATTCAGTATCTGGCATCGTTGGTTTTCTTTGCTTTGTGCATGTTAAACCTGGTATTTCTATTGATACATTATTTTATGGTTTTTCTTAAATCATTTTATTCATTTATTCATAGTCAATATAATTCTTTTTTTAATTTAGGACATCAGAGCAAGGCAGATCGATGTCTCATAAATGTAAGGTGTTTTGTTTCCCCCTATTAATATAACAACATTACATACAGATTAAGTTCTTTCACAAAGCCTCATTCTAGATTAGAATGGGCACTGTTGATTGGTGTCCAAAATTGGTCAATGTGGCTAAAATTGAGACACAGGTCATGCTTCCATCACAGTAAATGTTTACAGTGGTGACAATGAGACCTGTAACATTTTGCCTAATAATGAAAAATACTGACCTTCAATATTATAAATGAATAATAATATAGACTCTAGATCATGTGACAAAATACCAATACTATGTACAATTTAAATTCTAGACTCCTAAAATACAAATTGCCAGAAGAAATTTGGATAGTAAGATCCCAGGTAAGATCTTAAGTTTTCATTTCAAAGACAAAAGCTACTTATAATTTTTCTGCAACCAAACTTTATAAGAAAAATATCTAGATTTTATTGTCATGGGTGTATGATGTTATGATGATTGGTAAATGTTCAACTGCTCTGAAAGGGCTGAATGAAAATAGCCTCTCTGAACATCCACATTAAGTACACTGTTAATAGAATGTGAGGTCTCAAGGTATATTTTACATTCTCTAAACAGATATGAACTAGGTAAATTATGTATTACATGAAAATAACTGGATTGAAGATAAGTAGTGAGACATTTTTTGTTTTGTTTTGGTACCAGGATCAAACTCACAACCTCGCACCTGCCAGGCAGGCACTTAGGCCACTGAGCCAAATCCCTGGCTTGTAGTGAGACATTTTTAAGGTTGGAATTCTCAGTTTGGGCATTGGATTATAGTACTCTTGAGGTGTTGGGAAGAACCTTATTTTTTTGAATAAAGTTATATTAGTAAATATGAATTGTTTCCTCAAACAGGAGTTTTGAAGTTGTCATTGTTCATAATTCAATTGGAGATGAAAGAATTGTGGCAAGTAATTCTATTTTTATCTTATGCATAAATTATTGGAATATTATAATGGTCATTACCAAGGCTTTTAGAATGAAGTTTCTCATTTGCTGTGGACATGACCATAAAAAAATTTCCCACTAGGTTTTCTGTCTGCTACCTTGTTAGCAATCAACCTGTTGGGAACATTACATTGTCTGGGTGAATACTGTCCAATATTATTACAACAGCTACGTTTCAAATTCTTAACACAAGGCATGCTTAGATCTCTGGAGGCTTGCTTTTATCAGTTTATAAGTAGAGGACCTAAGTGCCTCCAGAACTCACTGATGACTATGTAACTACTTTTACATTCTTATGCAGGGTAGATGGGATGACTGGATGAAGCATCAAATTTCTTTAAAAAGGTATGTGCATTGAAGAAAGATACTACACAGGTCATTTCAAAGAGGGCTTGTGGGAATGTGAAACCAAGAGCTCTTAACGCAGTGACCTCAGAATGAAGTTCTCCACAGTATGTCATAGTCACTCAGTAGTGCTATGTTTTCCTGAGGAGATATATATGATATAGTATTGAGCTACTGGTAAGCTGTGATTGGTGATTGTAAAAATAGATGCTTCAAAGTTGTAACCAATGTCTTTTCCTTTTCAGGGCTATCTTGAAGATAATTTCCATTAAGTGACCTTGATGAGTATTAAAAGAAGTCACACGTGAAATTTCTTAAATTTTATTTTTGTCCAATGGTGTATTTGTTTAAAAACCCTTTACACATGTAGAAAGTCAGCACATATGTTTGGATCGAAGTTTCTCTAGTGTTTTCTGTAGAGGGAATAAAAGTTATTTATAATAAGTTTCAATTATGGTATACATTAAAATCACACTAAGGGGCTGGGCTTGGAAACTTCACCTTATGAAATTCTTTTGCCCTTGCTCTGTTTTGAGCATAAGCTTCTTGTTTTGCTTTCTCTTCCTTTCGTTGTTGTACTTCAGATAACTGATTGTATAACCTATAAAATATTCATGGAATTAGGTGTAAATATTACAGAGTAGTGAAATCACCAGGACACAGCAAACAGGTACCTTGCAGCTCTTTTATGCATGAGGGCTTGTGCCATCCTTCTGTCTTCGGGAGAACACACTCTAACTTTATTCACACCCTTAAGGTTGTTATGCACTGAGGAACCTGAGAAGAGAACAAGTGATTTTTTAGTCATCCTGGAGTGGTCACATGTACATATGTAACTTGTTCCTTTAATAGCCCTCTCCAACTCCCCCATCCAAATTTTCATTTTTGTTTACATTGTGGTTAATAGTTTCTGTACATGGCATATCTTTATTCTACTTATTTTCCTCCCTACACCCCTTACCCTAATTCCCCTTGTCTTCCATCCATCCTCTATCATTCTTAGTATTTTTCCTCACTCAAATGAGAGCTAACATAGCAGTATGTAAGCTTGTGTGTCTGATTTTATTTCACTCAACATTTTCCAGGTACATCCATTTTCTTACAAATGTCTTTATTGGGAAGAAAATTTTGCCAGCTAAAGAACCAGTTCAAAACGGACACGAGAAATGAACAGATACTTGACATTATTTTGGAAAGAATGGTAGCCAATAAGAAAATTTGCTGGCACTTGGTGGGAATATAAAGTAGTACAACCATGAAAATTGGTATGGAAATTCCCAGCTAACTTCCCCAAAGAGCTTAAGAGATCATATTACAATGATACATGCACACCAATGTTTACAGCAGCACAATTTATAGTAGCTAAAATCCCAGAGGCTGCCTGTATATTCCTCAATATGACTAGGTAGAAACATGGGATGTCTATCTAATGAAATACAAAGTTACAAAGACCCAGTGATTTCTTCCTCTGAAGCAAAGGGGCTAGAGGTATACAGCTCAGAGATAGCATGTACAAGGCCCTACGTTTAATCCTTCACCACCAAAGTAATCACTCAGGCCTTAAAACATTTGAAGTTGTTGAAGAGTAACAGTTGGATCAAGCCTGGACCAGGAAGGAAAAACAAATTTCTAAGATTAGTCAATTTCCCTTTACAGCTGAAAGTTCCTCCGGGGCCTTGCTTATCATCCTTCTCTTTGCAATGTTTCTCCTTCACATTTCAGCTTTCCATCACAGAAAGGAGAAATGCTTTGGCAAAGTGAGCAACACTTCTTATGTAATTCTTGCAGAATATCTTGGATCGATTCACGGGAAAGTTACCCATATAGAACTGCTTACTTGTTAAGCTTAATTCTCTCTTGATCCTATCAAGCTCACTGGTTTAAAGGGGAGGAGGGAGTCCACCTGGTAATTCTAACTGATACACCCAGTAGTGGAATAATTTTGCTCCTGTCTCAGTATGACTAGCAAGGCACTGTTTCCATGGAGAACATTTATGCGGAGTTAACAAGGGACTCAAGTTAGGGAAAGAGAGAGGGTTGGGCTACTTCAAAGAGCTTAAAAGTTATGTAGTAATACTTAGAACATACCTGTAGATAGCTTTTCCTTAACTGTTTGGAATTGGAAATGTTCACAAACTCGAGGTTTATTCCGTATTTCTTTCTGCCTCTGGTAGGATCTCTCTATAAATGATTTTTTTCTCTTAACAAATGCTTCTTGTAAGCTTTCTGGTATGGCTGTAAATTTGGGGGAATTGTTAAATTCACATTTAATCTTACACCAAGGCATATGCAGGCATATGCGATTTATTTTTTTTAAATAATTCAGGCTGTTAAGAGATGTGGAGGCTGACAACCATTTTATATATATATATATATAGGGCATACCTGTAGAGGCTGTTGATTTCTCCTTAGAAAGCTCCGTTACAAGTGGGTAATCTGAGTTTTCTGTTTTTGACACAACAGGCAGAAATTCACTCACCTAATTGAGAAAGTCAAAGATGAGTTTAGGGTACCACTTAAAAGTAGTTCAGTTTGGTGTTCACTGGGAAAACCAACTTGCTAAAAGACTGGACTGGCTTTTGGTTTGTATTAAGCCTTAGTTGCCAGATTCATTACCACCAAATACAGCCACCAAACCATTAGTGCTTATTTGTTTGCCAATACAGTAATACCTCAGTTCACAAAAGCATTTAACAAAAATTTGCTTCAGTTTGCAAAGTGCATTGGGCAACAGTCAACCACACAATCTTCCCCAAAACTTCATAAACCAAGGTGCTACCATATCTGCATATGCACTAACAATATTCTGAGTGGGTCACTTGGTAGAGGGAACATGAATTTATCCCTACATTCTTAGTTTCCATTCTTGCATCTTAGGCTTTTGCCTGAATAGCTTTTGGATAAAGACTTCCATGACTTGTATCTGATGAGCAGCTCCTGGAAATAGTCACTGATTGGCATACTTGTATTTTATCTCAGCATTTCCATCCACAAGTACATAACCTCTTCCTTATTGTCTACCCTTTAAGAAATTTCAGTTGTGGTTCTATAGTTATTTTTTAGGTAGAAATTCCCTTTGGCATCAGAACACTGGTAACACAAAAATCTGTCCCACCACACTAAAAGCCATGATTCTGGAGGCTGTCCTGTATACCTGTAATCCCAGCAACTGAGACGCTGAGGCAGAAGGATTGCAAATTTAGCTTCTCCCTGGGCAATTTAGCAAGATTCTGTCTCAAAAAATAAAACAGCAGCGAGCTCTGTGTAAAGGCCCTGACTCCCAAGTGTTTTAAATGCAGAAGCAAAAACAAAAAAGCGAATAAACAAAAAACCCCAACCCAGCTGGGGTGTCAAAGGGCATCTACTAACCTAGAGTTCCAACTACATAAAAAGAGCGTAATTCCCTCCAGTGATGACCTAAGAGTTGAAATTACCAGATAGGTGATTGATTAGTAGCTAGGGAATTTTTTTTTCTCTTTAGAATTTTCAGGAAGTTCAAAATAAACTTTTAAAGTGTGAATAGTTTTCTGGTTTTGCCTTAGGCCTGCTCTTTCCTGTTAGGACAAAGTATTTGTCATAGGATGGGGAAGGCATGAATTCCACTTAAGTTTTAATAGCTGTATCTTCACAAATACACTTCAGAACTACTTAGCACATGGTGCAAACCAGTACATTCAGACTTTGAAAGCTTTTCCTATCAACTGTCAATTTCCTCTGTGAGCATAGAGCTTATTGCATTTACATATAATAGAGGAAAGGAAATCTGCAGATAATTCTAAGGTGAGGGAAGATGCCATACTGTGAACAAGTGAGAATTAGTATCTTTTTCTGCTCCCCTCAGTCTTTAGTTACAGGTTCCTGTATGAGCTGTAGTCATAATAATGAATGTTACAAAATTTACCTGAAAACAGCTTTTTGTTTCATTGTCTGGCTTTTCTTCAAGGGTGAAGTTTGCAAAATCTGTTTCAGCAATACTGATATCACTGGTGCTTACCAAAGTAAGTTCTGGTTCTTCCATTATACCATGACCAGATTCTGTCTCCTATGCAATACAATTGAAAAGAAAACATTTTTTAAAAAGCCTTAAAATATTTAAAATGTAAAAACAAGCAAAAAACATAAATGTGCATTTTGTACATTCTGTATTTGGTGCAAATATATGTAAGTGTAAAAAATAATATAAGTTGTAGAAGATCAATAGACTGGATTCCTCTTAGGCATCCCTCACTAGGAGAAATAGAGAAGACTTTGGCAATGTGGCAAAATAATACGGTACTTGTTTTAATATTGCAAGGATCACAAATCTGAATGCTCATGTGGCTAGGCAGGTTGGCTAGGGGTGTGGGGGATATTGAACTGAACCAGCATATCTTATCTAAAGAGAGCACTACCTAATGGATTTCAGCCAGATGTAGACCACTCATGACAGATTATACATTTTTCAGGACAAAGGCTGTTTAACTTAAGCAAGTATTCAGTTTCATACATTGAACAATAATTTAAAAACAGAGATGCAAGACAGGCAGCCAAAGAACACACATCTATGGTCTAGATGGAGCCCCTATTTTAACTCTCCACTGTCATATCTGAAAGGAGATGTGCATGCAAAAAATTGAAAACCATGTCCAGATGAACCAAGCAGGTTATAAACTTGCTTCACAAGAACAGAGTGTTCCAACAGTTATTCCAATGATGGATTCAGTTCAATAAGGGTCAACATTGAAAGTGCTAAAGCACAAGCTGATTAACTATCTGTTAAGGAACGTAGAAAAGGGTTATCTGATAGAGAAGGAAGATCTTTTATAAAATTCTTAAAGGAAGCCAGGCATGGTGGCACACGCCTTTAATCCCAGCACTCGGGAGGCTGAGGTAGGAGAAGCGTTGAGTTCAAGGCCTGCTTGGGCTACAACACGAGTGCAAGGCTGGCCTGAGCTACATAGTGTGACCCTGCCTCAAAAAACTAGGGTTGGGAGTTTGGCTCAGTGGCTTAAGTGCCTGTCTGGCAGGTACAAGGTTGTGAGTTCAATCCCTGGTGCCACAAAAAAAAAAAAAATTTTTTTTTTTCTTAAAGGAGTTTTCATTTCATTTTAGGAATGTTCAGCAACTTTGTTGTTTTCCTTAACATTTTGTTTCACAAGTTTCTCCCATGGCTGGGGATTTAGCTCAGGGGCATAAGTGCCTACCTGGCAAGCACGAGGTTGTAAGTTCAAGCCCCAATACTAAAAAAAAAAAGGTTTCTCCTAAAAAGGAACTTAAAACACTGTTTATACAATGCAGATCTCACTTACCCAGAATGGAATAGAGTTCTGTAATGAAAATGATCCAGAATTTAGAAGGGGCTCAGCCACTGTTGGCTGAGATAGGTTTTTTAAGATTTCTGGAGTTTCAATTGAATTCTCAAAATAGTTTTCATTTTGTGTACTTAATGACTGTGGTGTCTGATCTGAAGTTCCCATTTCTACTGTTCTTACACATAATTGAGAGTCAGTTTCTTCTACATGTGGACTTATAGCTAAAATCCTATAGGTTTCATTTTTATCATCTTCAGAGAGTCCTTGACTTTGTAAAATTGTAACAGTCTCTCTTTTTGATAGGTCTTCAAAGTTCAACTTTTCTTCTTTGTTTTCTACTGGTAGCTGGTGCTGTATGGAGCACTCACTAGAGGTAGAATCACATGGAGTGCTATGCTGTACACGTAACTGATCAAATGTATTAGCCTCATCGGATGAATTACAGGCTGAACTTAAGTTACCTACAGACAACTGGAAATGAACACTTTTTTTCTTATTTTGTAGTATTTCAGTCTGTTGTTCTGACAGATGGTTCTCATTTTTCATGCCTTGAAAAGAATCTCTTGCTTCAATGCTAAAAATACTTGGTAGATCAGCATTCTGGCTCCCCTCCTGTGAAGAAAATTCTGGCAGAAGTTGTTGAAAAGATTCTTCAGATCCTGCATTAAGAAATTTTTAAAAATTAATTTTATATAAAACAATTATTGGTAGTCTCTCATACTTTGAGTAATTGCAGGTAAAGTTAGATTATAATCTTAGAAGTGACAACTGATGTATATAAACATGAATAGGAAGATACCAATGATTTTCCAACAACTCTACAGCTCACATTATATATTTTCTCCTTTCTTGATATCGTGTAATAATAGGATTTTTCCCATCCGAAAGGACTGAACATTGATTTTTTAAAATTTTTAATTTTATTCTAGTAAGACAACATGAGACATACACTCCTAACATTCTTCAGTGTAAAATACAGTACTGTTAATTTAGGGACAGTGAGTCAGGCGTGGTGGCACACGCCTTTAATCCCAGCACTCGGGAGGCTGAGGTAGGTGGAGTGTTGTGAGTTCGAGGCCAGCTTGAGCTACATAGTGTGATCCTGCCTCGAAAAAAATAGAGCCAGGAGTTTGGCTCAGTGGCTTAAGTGCCTGCTTGGCAGGCGCTAGGTTGTGAGTTCGATCCCCAGTACCAGTAACAACAACAAAAAAAATTTAGGGACAGTGTTATACAATATTAGGTGGATCTCTAAGATGTATTTTTCTTGCATAATTGAGAACTTAGGCCTATTACCAACTCCTAACTTTCTAATCGGATTCTACTTTTGTGTCATTTTGGATAGTATGAATATTTTAACATGGGATGTCTTTCAATGACATATTTTAAAAGTTTTTACGGCTGGGGATGTGTTTTTATGGCTGGGGATGTAGCTCAGTAGTGGAAATGGATCCTAATGCTCAGTATCAATGAGGGGAAAAGAATGACTTAAGCCATTTTTATAATGCTAGATTTTAATAAGAAGCATTAAATTTGAGAAATAGGGTAAATACATAAACTAATATTTTCATAAAAACAAGTTATTATTCATGAACTTTGTATCCATAAGTGGAAATGCATCACACAGTTTATAGATCATATCTTTCCAATTGCTAAGTAATGGAAATAAATTTCTATGTAGTAATGTGATTGTAAAAGGTAGTAGAAGGAACCTGTTTTCCTTTTTTTTTTTCTTTTTTTTTGCAGCACTGGGGAGCAAACTCACAACCTTGCACCTGCCAGACAGGCGCTTAGGCCACTGAGCCAAACTCCCAGCCCTAGTTTTTTTGAGGCAGGGTTGCACTATGTAGCTTAGGCCAGCCTTGCACTCGAGTTGTAGCCCAAGCCAGCCTCGAACTCACAACGGTCCACCTACCTCAGCCTCCCGAGTGCTAGGATTAAAGGCGTGAGCCACTATACCCCGCTCAGTTTTCCCTTTTTAACATACTTTATGAACATTGATTTTAATAACAAATATTTAGAATAATATATGCACATATGTATGTAAATAATTGACATATAAAAACTTTGCATAAAAAGTTCTAGAAGAATAGAATTAAATGGACAGAAAAAAAGAAACTCTTGATTTTGATCTTTAAAATTTAGTATTATAAAAACATAAACCAAAGAGTTTAGCAATGGTGGCACATGCCTATAATTCCAGCTATCAGGAGGTTAAGGAAAGAAGACTGCCATAAGCTTGAGGCGAGCCTGGGCCATGCAGTGAGTTCAAGGTCAGCCTAAACTATGCAAAGGGACCTTATCTCAAAAACCAAACCAAACCAAATAAACAAAAATAGAAACCAGGTATATTTTCTGTTACTTAAAAAGAATACACAAAGAGTACCTATAACATTAAAGACACTCATGGAGACAAAGCAACAGGTGCTATACACAATTTCCAAGGAAACATTAAAAAAAAAAAAGGAAAAAGAAAATATACTGGGTTTTGTTTAACTTTTTCTTAGCCAAGCCTACCTTCAATAGTTTCTGTAGCAAAACTCTGAGCAGCAGCATGAGCCAAGTTAGGGTCTGGTTGCTGGTTAAGGCTTATGTTAAAAGAATGCAAGCTGGTCCTCCTCAGTGCTGTAAAAGAAACTGCAGTTCTGGATGATACACCAGCACAGGGTGTTTCAGGTGAAGAATCTGAGCTCTGACAGAAAACAATAGAGAATGGATGAAATACTGCTTTTTCAAAAACCCAATTCTTCCTAACAGTCAATATACACACCAGCTAAAGATAAGGCTGGATAGGACAAAACTCTAATGTAACTGCTTTTCATCTAGGTTCCATGTTGGAATCACTTGGGCAGCTTAAAAAAAAAAACAACAGTATCTGAGTCCTCTTAGAAATTCATTTGACTGGTCTGGGTAGAATCTGAGCACTGGAATTTTAAAAAAGTTTTCCATGTGATTCTAATAGTTTGCTAAGGGTAAAAACCATTGTTCTAACGGGGCCTGGTGGTGCACGCCTTTAATCCTAGCACTCAGGAGGCTGAGGTATGAGGAGCATTGTGAGTTCGAGGCCGGCTTGGGCTACAACACGAGCGCAAGGCCGGCCTGAGCTACATAGTGTGACCCTGCCTCAAAAAACCAGGGCTGGGAGTTTGGCTCAGTGGCTTAAGTGCCTGCCCTGGCAGGCATGAGGTTGTAAGTTCAATCCCCTGTGCCACAAAAAAAAAAAAAAAAAAAAAAAAAAAAACATCGTTCTACAAAAAAAATTTCAAACTGCTCTTTGATATTCACTGCAATGGAGTATCTATAGTTTATTATACCTGGTAAAAATCTCTGTTGTCTTGAGAAATCCCAGAGGATGATGATGATAAATCAAAGTCTGGATGTGGCTCTAATGGTTTAAAGAGCTGATGATGCAAATTTGGAAAAATGTGTTCTAGTTCTGGAAAGTCAAAGTCAACTGTTGAAATTGTGAGAGAAAAAAAGAACTTATTTTTAAGATTTAAAGTAAAGCCTAAAAAGTAGTACAAAGGACAAATTCATTAAAAACTTCTTTGATAACTCTAATGCAACAAAATTCTGTTTTTTTCATAATCGGCAAATGTTTTCAAATTAAATCCTATCACGATTATTTCCAAGGTAAAAAACCCAACCCAACCCAGCACAGTCAAACCCCAGATGCTCTCAGTGACCAAAGTTTTCTCAGTTAATTATGAATAACAGGCACATATGACCACTGCTTTGCTGTTAGCAAGTGGATGCTGAATCTATGGCATATGTGCTAAGTGGGTTGCTTGTTAACAATGAAAGCTCTAAAAGATTTGCCATCACTGCTATAAGCTTTGCTGTTCTCACTTAGTCCACTTCAGAAGCAATGATTAAAAGAAGGAAAAAGGAGAAAGGTTCACTGTACTCTTCTGTTACCATGGGCCAGACATTGCAGTGTATGTGCCTATCTCATTTAATCTCCAACATCATTCTTTTTATGAAAGATGAAAAAGTGAACTTGCCCATGGTTTCACAGCTAGGAAATTCTCAACTCTGACTTGAACCAAGATCTTTCTGATTTCTGAACTTTACCCAGACTCAGTTGTAAGAGCGAACTTTGAGAAAGTAAAGGAAGATTTGGTCATTAATATCCTCTACATGTTCTTCTATCAGTCAAATTGGGTCCACATCCCTCTTTCGCTAATCATCAATATCTTCTGTGGTCTAAATATGCCACAGCAGGCCATAAGAACATGAACTTTAGACAATATTTACTAAAGACTAAAAAGGATAAAAGGTCGAAAAGTTAAAAGAACTCTTCAATAAATACATGCATATGTGTATATATATATATATATATGTACAGTCTGCCAAAAAAAATGTATACACTTCAGCAGTTCACTGTACTAATAAATGTCTGAAAGCTAATGGCCATCACTTCAAGTATCTCTTGTACAAGCTAGAGGTAACTTGTATTAATCTCATGATATCTTAATAAATTTAGTATTAAAATATTTATGTAAGTGTTTTTTTTTTGGGGGGGGGTACCAGGCATCAAACTCATGACCTTGCACTTGCTAGTCAGGCATTTGTACCACTGAGCTAAATCCCCAGCCCGTTTTTCTTTTCTAATGTATACTATTTTTGGCATACACTGACTCCCTCTCTATTTTTTTCTCCCTTTAAAATAATTTTACCCTGAAAGTCTGTTTTCTCAGGTATCCAAGTTGCTTCATTTACATGTTTGTCTATGACCTGGTGACAGTGTGTGTGTCCAGGTGTAAATTCTTCTACTGCAGGCAACGTAGATTTATAAACATCTGAAGAGTTCTGCTGCTGATAAATAACTTGTGTTGAAGGAACTACAGAACTTAAAGTATCTATTTCTTCTTCTTTACTGGTGACAGGTTCTTGTTCTGGATGACCCATGTACTCTGAAAATGGCTCTGAAATTTGGGTTAAATGAAAAATTTTAATTGATATTAACACTATTTCTTTTGACAGCTTTTCTTTTTTCTTTTTCTTCTTTTTTTTTTGAGACATGGTCTCGCTATGGCCCTGAGCCCATTATATAACCCAGCCTCCCAAGTGCTGGGATTATAGGCAGGTGCCACTATGCCCCGCTGGGTGCTTCCTTAGAAATATAATTTGGTAGAGAGGCAATATATATTGCTAACAGACCAGTACAACCAAGAGATTTCCTAAGACAGAACTACAGTGAAAGGGAAAATGGGACAGTAGCAATATTTCTCATGTTAGGGATCTACAGAGTGCTGTGCGACTTGCAGTCACTTTTAGAATATCATACTGCTCAATATTGTATTAGATATTGATACTTTATTTTTGAGATTTAAAGAAACTCTCCCCTTCTCCAGTGCACTGTGAAAAAACAATGCTTCCTCTCACCACCATATTGTAACTCAAATGATGTTGGACTTTCAGTTTCTTTACATTTTGATATTATTACCTGGATCTGTGAGGCTCAATTCTGTGTTTTCGTAACTTAAAAAACTGCCAGTAGAAACAGTTATTGAAGATAATGGCTCATGAGAAATATCTTGTGTTTCAGCCTAAAAATTAAAGGGAAATATTAGACTATGATGTGTCAAGTAGTACAGTATCCAGAAAACTCAAAATCACCCACCTTAGCAGCTGTCAATTCTGAGCTCAGGTCAAGTGTAGAAACCTTCATAGTTACAAAGGTCAGCAGTAAAACCTTTTCATCATTGCTCAGAAATGATTAGCCTTACTTATACACACACACACACTTCCAGTGTCATTCACTCATCAGAATGTCCTGTTACTCAATTACCTTTATAACATGCACATGTGAACCCGGGTGGGGATACACACACACATACACATACACACACATACACACACACACACACACACACACACACACAAAACATAGCCCTATTTTAAATTGTTTTACAAATCTGCTTCTCAGAACTATACAGATCATGCATCAGGGAGACGAAGGTCTTCTGATGCTCAGATTTGGCTATTTTCATCATTGATCCACTTCAATAAGAGCAGATCTCAGAGAACATAGTTTTGCAGTAAACTAAAGAGAATATGAAAATACATAGCTCTAAATGCATGATGGCAGGCATCACTTTTAGAATACCATACTATGCACACCTATAATTCCAGTACTTGGGAGGCTGAGGCAGGAGAATCACCAGGAGTTCGAGGCCAGCCTGGGGTACACAGTGAGCTCAAGGCCAGCCTGAACTACACAGAAAGACCCTATCTAAAAAACATAAAAGATAAAAAATAAAAAAATAAAAACAGAAGATATCACTAACCTTATCATCTGGTCTCATAGCCTGATCCCGACTCATGTGCTCTGCTTCCTCTGCAGCATAACTTAACACAGCATGATTCTCAACATCAGATTCCTTGACCTTGACTAAACAATGAATTTGGAGTTCAAAAAGAAAAATATTTTAGATTTGGACAAATTAAATTATTAGCACCAGCATCCCTGCTTTCCTGTTTCGGTTCTTAAAGTTGGCTTATCTTAGACAAAATGGGGAAAAAAAAAATCACTCCCTTTTTCATTACAACACTCACTACTTTTTTCTTTTTTTAAACTGTAGTTGTCACTGTTATCACATGAATAAGACCCTTTAAAATATTTGAAAGTTATGGGAAATGTTTTGTCCTTTTATGTGGAAAAGCAAGACTATTCAATCACGAACACAGTACAATCTGTAAGAAGATAAAATGCATATTAAAAAAGACAATAAAAAACACCAAAGTACAAAAAGTAACTGCTAATAGGACAAGGAGCAAATTATTTTTCTTTTTTTAAGTAGAGATCTCTATTGGCTAGGGTGGTCTTCAAATTCCTGGCCACAAACAATCCTGTCATTGTCTGGAGTTGCTGGGCCTATAGGCCTGAGCCACCAAACCCTGACTCAATTTTTAAATTTTTGGTGTTGAGACTTGAACCCAGAATCTCATGCATGCTAAGGACTCTTATCATTGAGCTACATACTCAGTCCCAATTTTTACTTCTTTATATCTTTAAGTGCTTTCTGTTAAGGATATTTTGCTTAATAATACACTATCATTTCTAATTATTTTGACATAGAACATATATAAAATTATATATAAATTATACTTCCTATCTCGCTATTTTTTATTAGCACAATGTTTGTAATACATATTTCATTCCTGTGTGAGGCTGGTACATGTATGCAACATAACTTAATTCCTTCCTTCAATCTCTTTCTTCAATGCCTCCTACTTCATCTCTTGATCTCCTTCCCATTTTGGGAAACATCTATCACCTTACTTCCTATTATTTATCTTCTATTTTATTATTTATAATTTGGGTTTCTTATACAGAAGCAATCATGTGATATTTAAGCTTCTCTGTCTGATTTATTTCAACATAATGGTACATCCATTTTCCTACAAATGACCCACATTTATTTTCTTCATGGCATAGTAATACTCCAATGTATATAAATACATCTTTAACCATTCATCTGTTGATGGATACATAGGCTGCTTCCAAGATTCAGCTATTCTGAATTGTGCTGCTATAAATATGGGTATGCATGTATCACTGTAATACAATGTCTTTACTCTTTGGAAGATACCTAGAAGGGGAGCAGCTGGGTCAAATGCAATTTCTACTTTGAATTTTTTGCAGAATTCTTATAGTTGATTTATATAGTGGTTATACTAGTTCACATTCCCACCAACAGAACAGAAGCTACCCCTTCCCACAGCCTTATCAGCTTTGATTTGATTTTTTTTTTTTTTTTGGTGGCACTGGGGATCAAACTCACAGCCTCGCACTTGCCAGACAGGCACTTAAGCTGCTGAGCCAAACTCCCGGCCCTGGTTTTTTGAGGCAGGGTCGCACTATATAGCTCAGGCCAGCCTTGCACTCACATTGTAGCCCAAGCCGGCCTTGAACTCACAACGCTCCACCTACCTCAGCCTCCCGAGTGCTGGGATTAAAGGCATGCGCCACTATTCCTGGCTTTTGATTTGATTCTTGATGACTGCCATTCTTTCTGGGGTAAAAGGGAATCTCAGTATTGCTTTAATTTGCATTTCTCTAATGGCAGTGATGTTAAACATTTCTTCATGTATTTATTGCCCATTTGTATTTCTTCTGTGAAGTATCTAGTCATTTTACTTGCCCATTTTTGATTGGGTCTTTATTTTCAGCGGTATCTAATTTTGTTTTTTACATATTCTAGATATTAGTGCTCTGAATAGCTGGCAAAATTTTCTTCCCATTCTGTAAATTGTCTTTTCACTCTATTGATTGTTTCTTTTGCTGTGCAGAAGCTTTTTAATTTAACAGTATTCCATCTGTAGATCTTGGTACTATTTCCTGTGCAACCAGCTTCTGTTTTATTTTGTTTTGAGACAGGGTCTCATTAGGTAGCTCAAGCTGATCTTGAACTTATATGTGGTTCAGGCGGGTCTTGTGGTGATCCTCCTGTCTCAGCCTCTAATGTGCTGGAATTACAGGCATGCATCACTATGCTCAGCTTCATCAGTTTTTTCTTACCCCTGCCATACCCAAGATACTGGAGATTATTGGAGACTAAACTTAAGCTGGTCACTATCATCTATGAGTGCACATTCCCAAGCCCAGTTTTTGAGAGAGTCTTGCCAAGTTGCACAGGCTGAGCTTGATTTTTGATCCTCCAGGCCCAGCCACCCCGAGTTTTAGGATTAAAGATGTGCGACACCATGCCTAGCCTGTCCTATTAATAATATTCAGGTATTCTGAGTTTATAGGAAAGCTGGCCAAGGCATACAGTCATCTGTGGTTCTGAAACAGGATAATAAAACTGCTCCAGTGATTATAAACAAAATTTCTGACGCGTGATTACCATATTATTAAAAGAAATCAGTATACATTAACAGTATGCCTCTTTTTTTAAAAGAGAATCTCAATTTTATTTACTTATTTATACCTGGAATCGAACTCACAACCTTGCACTTGCCAGGCAGGCACTGTGCTGTTGAGCTATATCCCTGGCCCAGCAGTATGTTTCTTAAATGTTTGTGTAAGAAATACTTTACAAATGGAACGCCAGTTCATATATATACTACATGTCTATTGGTATATGTGTGTACATATAGATATAAACAACATTTGTATCATGCTTAATTAAAGCAAAAGCAAAGGTAGTAGCAAAGGCCAGTGCTTTGGGCATGCTGGGCAAGTACTCTTTTATTCAGTACATCTCCATCCCTTTTTCATTTTATTTTGAGACAGGGTTGCAGCTAAACTGCCCAGACTGGTATTAACTTTGCAACCTTCCTGTCTCAGCTATCTTATTTTGGTTCATTAAAAAATGTATTTTTGTAACCTAAATGATTTAACTATTAAGTGTCATTTGGTTGCTTCTCTAGATGCTAAATTTTAAAGAAAACGTAAGATGGTATTTTAAATTTTTTGTTCATGTCTTAAGTAGCTCATTTCAAAGGCAAGCTGAGCAATGAGAAGTTATCTGGGGTTTCTCAGTTCAATTTATCGCAATTATTCACTGTTATCTATAACATACCTTCAAGAGCACCCCAGAGGAAAGATGAGTGAAGAAGGTACCATCTGTGTAGTGGTCAGAAGTGAAAAATAAAAGTAAGAGGAAGAAGCAAGGTCAGAATTATTTGAGATGTTGAAAAATTCAATTAAAGATGGAAGAGAAGTGTCATTACTTGAGATAAAATAATTTTTTTTTTTTTGTGGCACCAGGGATTGAACTCATAACCTCGTGCCTGCCAGACAGGTGCTTAAGCCACTGAGTCAAACTCCCAGTCCAGCGTTTTTAAGGCAGGGTCGCACTATGTAGCTCAGTCCAGCCTTGCACTCATGTTGTAGCCCAGGCCGGCCTTGAACTCACAAGGCTCCTCCTACCTCAGCCACCTCCTACCACAGCCTCCCCAGTGCTGGGATTAAAGGCATGCGCCACCACGCCTGGCTTGAGATATAATAAATTGATAGCAGGGATCCATGAATACATCCCTAAAAAGAGTGAAAGCAATAAACAGTTATCTCCCTCTGATATGCACAATTCACCATATTGGGCTTTCTAACAAAAGCAAAGGGTATAGAGTTTGTAGTTAGTATTCTACCTTAAAAGCTATTAAGAAATCAAAGTGTTGAGGTAGTGACAGGGAGGAAATAGACAAGTTAAAAAAAAAAAAAACTAAGGTCATTTCAAAAGAGAAATAATCTAAATCTAGGGATGGCTATGAGAAATAGAAAAGCAGCCCCTTGACAGTCAGGGGCTGTGCTGGCTCTATTAGCTAGGCACTGGTATTCTCCCATTAAACACCAACAATTTCACAGAACACCACTCTGATCATGATTTAGACTGTAATAATTTTTAAGATATTTTTTAGTACTGTTTAATTTTGAATACAGATTGTTACAAATAGACTTAAACATAAAATCCACAGTTGCCAACTGTACAAAACTCTACCCTCATACTTCCTACTACTACTCAATGAAAGAATTTAAGAGAAAAATTCACTTATTTTCTTTATAAGCTTCACTTCTCTCATTCAACATTTTCTGTACAGAAATAATGTGTGCCTATTTTTAAAAAAGAATTTACAATACTTGAACATACGGAAAGTGAAACCTAGTCTCCAACAAAAGTAAAGCTGTATCAATGTTTTGATGATTATCATTCTGGATAATTTTCCAAGCGATTGCCTAAACGCAGATTTTTTTAAATTTAAAAAACGAGGAAAAAAAGATAAAATGATATAGAATTTAAAAAAAAAAAAAGGAAGTTTACACTAGTTAATATATTGCATATTCTTATCTTGAAAGTAGTTGTTCAGATTACAAGATTTAGGCATAAAAAAATGATCAAACAATCAGACAATGAAAACACAAGCTTTTTCTCCCTCATTACTTCATTACTTTTGCTTTTTTTTTTAAACATGGTAATTTATTTTTAATTGACATCTAAGTACACACTTCACCACTGGGCTACACCCCCAGCTCTCGCCTTCATTACATTTTTTTGTTTGTTTGTAGCACTTAGGACTGAATGCAGGGAATGCCAAGCTATATCCCTGGCCACTTTTTTTTTTTTTTTTGGATACAGGGACTAAGTTGCCCAGGATGGCCTTGAATTTGCAATCCTCTATCTCAGCCTCTCAGATGCTCAGATTACAGGTATATGCCATGATGCCCAGTCTTGCCCCCGTTAATTTTTACAACAGCATACAACAATAGAATATAGGTGTGATTTGTGATTTGACTACCAATAGTTACTGCGCTTATTTGCCAGTATTATATTCTTACAAATAAATATCCTTTGGTCCACATATCCTTGTATACATGATTCTGCTGTCTCACCTGCTTCATCAACGTAGTCATCATCACAGACTTGATCCTGAGTAGTTGGCTGAAGACCACCAAATGGATCACTGGGCTGTGGGCTCTCAAGGAAACTCTGTTCTCGGCTTACTGAGACTCTCAAGGGGTCTCTATCTTGATAAAACTCCGATTTACCTGAAAAGAAAAGAAAAGAAAAAAAAGAAAAGAAAAGAAAAAAGAAACTGACTCATTAGATTTCCACTTAGAGGCGGAGCGGTAAGCAGTAGAGAAAAAAACAGCCTCTCTGAGAGGCACCTTGGAAGGAAGGAAGTGGACCCAGGATGAATCTGAAGTGTGAATTGAAGCCCACAGAGATGGTAAAAAGAAAAACTTCAATGAACAAGAAGGCAATACCCGGCAACACCTTTGCCCTGAGACAAGACTCACTGTGCAAGAGGAACTGTTTGAAACTGGGGATGCATGATCACTATGACAGTGACAGCTGGCAACTCTGGAGGCCTCTGCAGAGAGACGTGGCAGTGGAGGGGAGCAGCAGATGTGGAGGACTGCACTGGCTGGTGCTGTTGGTCCTGATAATCCATGACTGAGGTTAACTAAGGGTCACAGAAAATATGGTAGCAAAGAACCAGGGACTAGGCCAAACAAGTAACTTCTCATCTCCAACAAACTGAAGAAGTAAGATCTTCCAACAGACTCAAAACCCAAAAACCAGTTACACCTGGAAGATACTTCAGAGAAGTAATCATCACCTAAATGTCCTAAATACCACCAGTAAAGCAACCCACCATAGGTAACTTACAAGCATCACCCCAGGAATTAAACTACAAAAAAAAAAAAAGAGGGAAAATAAATGAGAAAACACTTAAGCAAAATGCAACCTCATACATCCAGTACACCAAAGGCAAACCCAGGGGACAATGAAGTTGGACAATCCGAAAGTCCCCCACCAGGTCTCTCTGAAGTGGAAACAACAAAGAAATTGAATGAGGTTCTGGAAAAAATGAGATCAGAAACAATCTCTCAGATAACTACACAGATTACCAAAATACACACCATGCTTAGCAACGTTAGAAAAGACACGGGAAAAAAAAAAATAGATGAGCTTAAGCAAATTATGGAAGCTCAGAATAGGAAAAAAATGGAATTCATAAAGCAGATTTAAGCAGATACCCTGAAGAATAAAAACTCCATTAAAAGTATTCAAAACAGATTAGGCCAATGTGAGGACAGGATCTCAGATATTGAAGACAGGCTTGCAGTTACCAACTAGGAAAAGAAAGATTTCTCAAAACTAGCAAGGGACCATGAGAAATCAATCAAGCAGCTGCTAGATGAGACAAAGAAGAGTAACTTAAGATTAACTGGAGTCAATGAACATGCTCTCAAGTCAAGGACAGCTTGGAGTGAAGTACTCCAAGTCCTAAAGGAAAACAACTTTCAACCCAGACTGATGTACTTCACAAAATTATCTTTCAGAATTGATGGAGAAATAAGATACTTCCATGACAAAGAACATCTGAGGAAATTTATGTCCACCAAACCAGCACTCCAAAATGTTCTGAAGGACATTCTAGAGAGAGATAGTAAGGATTACAGCTCCATAAACCCCGAAAGAAGGAATCCACCAGCGAAGGCAAACGATTAGAAGGAGGGGGAAAAAGGTGAGAACCAACAACAGGAAAATAACATGACAAGTCAATACATACCAGTTATAACCGTCAATATTAACAGTCTCAATTCACTAGTCAAAAGACACAGATTGGCAGAATGGATCAAGAAACAAGATCCAATAATATGCTGTATACAAGAAATACTTTTAATTCAAAAGGAAATTCATACATTGAAAGTCAAACAGTGGAAAATAATACTCCATGCAACAGGAACCCAAAAAAAAGCAGGGGTAGCTATTCTAATTGCAGGCAAAGTGAATTTCAAGCCAAGACTGATTAACAGAAATGAAGAAGGTTACATCTTTCTAAAAAGGAACTCTCCAAGAGAAAGAGATAATGATCATAAATATATATGCAACAAATACCAGTGCACTCAACTATATAACACAATTACTAACGGACATCAAAAATCAAATAAGCCGAAATACAATAGTACTGGGAGGCCTCAATACCGACTGTCACAAAGAGCGAGATCAACTAGACAAAAAAAATCAATAATGAAATATTAGAATTAAATAAAAATTTTGAACAAATGGACCTAGTAGGTGTCCATAGTGTTCCACCCCACAACATCAGAATACACATTCTTCTCAGTTGCACATGGGACAGTCTCCAAAATAAGACCATATACTGGCTCATAGAACATACTTAAGTAAATGCAAAGGAATTGAAATTATCCCATGCATACTATCAGACCATAGTACAATGAAATTGGAAATCCATGCCAAAGGAAACCACAAGAACTTCATAAACATGTGGAAATTAAACAGCACCTTGCTGAACAATACAGATGAAATTAAAGAAGAAATTAGACAGTTTTTACAGCTGAATGATAACAATACAACATACCAGAACTTGTGGGACACAATGAAAGCAGTAAATACCCATAGCAGGAAAAGAGAGCAAGAAATATAAATAACTTAATGTTGAACCTCAAACTTCTAAAAAAAGAGCAGGCTAAACCAAAAGCTCATACAAGGGAGGAAAAGGAAACTATAAAGATCAGAGCAGAAATTAACACACTGGAGACTAAAAACAGTATGAAGAATCAATGAATCAAAGAGTTGATTCTTTGAAAAATTAAATAAAACTGACAAACCTTTAGCCAACCTTATTTTAAAAAAAGGAAAGAAAAGACTCAAATCCATGCAATTAGGAATGAAAGGGCAAAATCACAACAGACCTTGCAAAAATTCAAAAACTCATCTATACCTACTTTGAAAACTTGTATTCTAATAAGATGGAAAATATAGAAGAAATGGAGATTCCAAATACATATGAATTCCAAAGCAGAATCAAGAAGATAAAAAAATCCTAATTAACCCAATATCAATAAATGAAATTGAAGATGTAATTAAAAACCTATCAACAAAGAAAAGCCCAGGCTCTGACAGATTCGCCACTGAATTGTACAAGAAGTTTAGAGAAGACCTAACACCACTACTTTTCAAATTCTGTAATGAAATTGAAAGGGAAACAATACTTCCAAATTCATTCCTGGAAGTAAGCATTACCCTGACACCAAAACCAGAGAAAGGCCCAACTAAGAAAGAGAATTACAGGCCAATCTCCCTAATGAACATTGATGCAAAAATCCTCAATAAGATACTGGCAAACAGACTGCAGCAAATCGTCAAGGAGATTGTACACTACTATCAAGTGGGATTCATCCCAGGGATGCAGATGTAAATCCATAAATGTAATACACCATATTAACAGAGCCAAGGACAAAAATCATATGATCATCTCAATAGATGCAGAAAAAGCTTTTGACAAAGTCCAGCACCCATCATGATAAAAACCCTACAAAAAACTGGAATAGATGGTCTTTATCTCAATCTGATAAAAGTCATCTATGACAAACCAACAGCCAACATCATACTAAATGGACAAAACCCGAAAGCTTTCACTCTAAAATCAGGAGCAAAACAAGGATGTCCGCAGTCTCCACTCTTATTCAATACAGTCTTGGAAACTTTAGCTGGAGCAATTAGATAAGAAATAAAAAGAATAAAAATAGGAAAGAAGAAGTTAGACTATCATTATTTGCAGATGACATGATACTCTACTTAGAAGACCCCAAAACTCCACCAAAAGACTGCTAGATTTAATAAGCAAATCCAATAATGTAGCTGGTTACAAAGTCAGCACTCAAAAATCAATAGCCTTCTTGTACACGAATAACAAACTCACTGAGAGAAAAATCAGGGAAACAATATCTTTTATAATAGCATCCAAAAAAATGAAATATCCAGGAATCAAGCTAACAAAGGATGTAAAAGACCTCTACATTGAAAATTACAGTACTCTGAAAAAGGAGATTGAAGAGGATATTAGAAAATTGAGGGATATCCCATGCTCTTGGGTAGGAAGAACCAATATAATGAAAATGGCCATACTTTCAAAACTGTTATACAGATTAAATGCAATCCCAATCAGAATTCCAATAGCATATCTCACAGAATTAGAGAAACCACTCCAAAATTCATCTGGAACCAGAAGAGACCAAGAATAGCAAAGATAATCCTAGGCAACAAAGACAAGACAGGCATCACAATTCCTGACTTGAAATTATACTATAAAGCTAATGTGATAAAAACAGTGTGGTACTAGCAAAAAAAGAAAAAATAAATAAAATAAAACATACCCAAAAATCAATGGAACAAATTAGAAGACTCAGAAACAACTCCAGACACACTAAGCCATCTTATCTTTGACAAAGGGGCCAAACATTCACTGGAAGAAAGATAGCCTCTTTAACAAATGGTACTGGAAAAACTGGCTCTACACAAGTTGAAGACTAAAACTGGACCCATATCTTTCACCATGTACTAAGCTAAAATCAGAATGGATCAAAGATCTTAATATTAAAACAGAAACATTAGCCGGGCGTGGTGGCGCACGCCTTTAATCCCAGCACTCGGGAGGCTGAGGTAGGCGGAGCGTTGTGGGTTCGAGGCCGGCTTGGGCTACAACGCGAGCACAAGGCCGGCCTGAGCTACATAGTGCGACCCTGCCTCAAAACACCAGGGCCGGGAGTTTGGCTCAGTGCCTTAAGCGCTTGCCCTGGCAAGGCGCGAGGTTGTGAGTTCAATCCCCGGTGCCGCAAAAAAAAAAAAATAAATAAATAAATAAATAAATAAATAAAACAGAAACATTAAATCTGCTAGAAGATACAGTAGGTAAAATTCCTGAAGACATTGGTGTAGGCAAAAACTTTATGAACAAAACCCTGATTGCACAGGAACTATCACAAAGAATCAACAACAGGGATCTCATCTTATTAAGCTTTTGCACAGCAAGAGAAACCACCAACAGAGTGCAGAGACAACCCACAACATGGCAGAAAATGTTTGCCAGCTGTTCCTCAGACAAAGGATTACTATCAAGAACATATAAATAACTCAAAAAAAACCCAAAAAACAAAAAACAAACAAAGAAAAAAAAACAGTCCTCCCAGATTTACAGACCCAATCCAAAAATGGGCATCTGAGATGAATACACACTTCTCAGATGAAGAAACACAAACAGCAAATAAATATGTGGAAAAAATGTTCGACATTATTAGTCATTTGAGAGATGCAAATTAAAACAACACTGAGATTCCACCTCACCCCAGAAAGAATAGCTACTATCAAGAAATCAAGCAATAATAAATTCTGGAAGGGCTGTGGTGGGAAAAGAAACCCTTCTCCGCTGTTGGTAGGAATACAGACTGGTGTAACCACTGTGGAATCAGTGTGCAGATTCCTCAAAAAACTAGGACTAGAGATCTCATTCAACCCAGCTATTCCCCTTCTGGGTATCTTCCTAGAAGAATTATAAACATCATATCACAGCAATATATGTGCACCCATGTTTATAGCAGCACAATTTTTTTTTTTTTGTGGCACCAGGAATCGAACTCAGAACCTCGCACCTGCCAGGGCAGGCGCTTAAGCCACTGAGTCAACCTCCCGGCCCTAGTTTTTTTGAGGCAGGGTCGCATTATGTAGCTCAGGCCGGTCTTGCGCTCGCGTTGTAGCCCAAGCTGGCCTTGAACTCACAATGCTCCTCCTACCTCAGCCTCCCGAGTGCTGGGATTAAAGGCGTGCGCCACCACGCCTGGCTTTTTATAGCAGCACAATTTGTAATAGCCAGATCTTGGAAACAACCTAAATACCCATTGACTGAGGAATGGATAAAAAAGATGTGGTATTTTTACAGCCATAAAGAATGATAAACTGGAGATTTTTATAGGTAAAGGGATACAACTTGAGACCATACTGATTAGTGAAATAAGACATACTCGTAAACATCATATTGTCTTAGTGTGAGAAACTGAAACAACATAGGTATATGTATATGTGTATGTATATAAGAAATAGTTAAGATAGTTATATTACTGATTTCTCTGAGTTCACTGAAGAGAAAGATTTGTGCTGGTATTGTTTGGACAACTGAATGCAGATGTCTTGTCCCCTGGGTGAATGACTTGGGGATGACAATATACAATGTATGTACCATTGCTGCCCCCTGATTGACGTGTTTTGAAATTTCATTGTAGTTTTTATTAGTTTTTCTTCTACTTTTTTTTTTCTTTTTATCCTTGAAATAAAATGGATTTGGGAAAAAAAATGAGATCTCCCCTTAAATTTCTAGATCTGGCTAAAACTAAAATGTGAATTTATATTACAGGTAAAAAACTGAACCATTATAAAGACCTGACATACATATAGCAAGAAAATAATAACTCTTTCTTGTTTTGTTCTGTTTTTTGTTTTCTTGACATAGGGTCTTGCTATGTAGTCCAGGGTGGCCTTGAACTCACTTTGCAGCCCAGACTGGTCTAGAATTCACAACAATTTTCCTGCCTCAGCCTCCCAAGTGCTGGGATTACAGGCATGTGCCCCCACCCTGGCAGCCCCAATTTTAAATAGTGTTATATGAGCCAATTTTTTCCTTTCACAAGTACTCAAAGACTAAGTGTGACAAATTTCACCATCCTAAAAATATGTAGAAAATTGGCAAACTACTAAAATACCTTTTATTGTATCAAATTATTTACCTGGCACAGAAGTTCTGCCACTTGCTGGTGATTCTACTTCTTGTATAGCACTAAGTTCATGTTGATTTAAATCCAATCCACATTTAACTTTTGTCACAGGTGGCTTCGAGGCTCTTTTACTTGATTCTTTGTGAAGAGGTTCACCTATCAAGTCAGGGACAACAGTGAAACTGAATAAAATTTACAATGAAACTTAACATTCTTTTGACCAGCAAGCTACTGGAGGTGAAAGTAGAGAAGAATCAGTTGAATAATTACAATAAAATGCAATCATTTTACCACTATGCTTGGTGGAACTGACGTCTTCTGACAGCAGCTGATTATCATCAGAGTTGCTCCTGTCTGCATGACTAACGCTTTCCAGATCACCTCTTGCTAGGTCTTCCACAAGAGGAAGCCACTCTCTCAGTTGTTCCACCTTCTGCATTTAAAAAAAAATCATTTTGAACTGCAAGCTTGCTTATCTAAAAAGCAGACAGATAAGGGTGGGGATGTCACAAATTGGGGATTTTGTATATCTCCATTTTTAAATTAGAACCTTTAATAGTTCCATCACTTACACTACTATAATATACTTTAAAAAATCATTATGCTTCCAATATTGAAAGGGTGATATTTCCATGAAAAAGTACTACATATACCTAAAAGCTCAGCCCTCACTTTACCTTTCAGTAAGAGATTATTGTTTTCTTTCCTGTTACTTTTTCTTCAAATGACTCGAAAATCCGTAGGGCTTGACTTTGGACTCAATTCAAGCTTCTTTTGAACATCAATGATTTGCAGAATTGTGTTTACACTAATACATTTTAGTGACCTTTTAAAATGGATCCATTCATATTAGAACACCCTTGTCTCATGTGTGGAGAAACTGAGAATGTGAGTGACTGTACCAGTCTTTGCAACAATTCAGATGCAAGCTGAAGTTCAGCTCTTCATCGGGTTAAAATCATGCCAGCTTTACAGCATGAGACAATAATGTCACTTAAGGGAAAAGAGAAACATCCCAATTCATGTATATATGTCAATAAAGAGCACAAGATCTGCTACTATGTAAGAAAAATTCTGAAGCAGTATTTTTTGCTTTTGAGATAGAGTCTTACTATGTAGTCCACGGTGGTCTCCAACTCATGATCCTCCAGCTTCAGCTCCCCTGGGATTGTAGGGGTCTACCACACCAGGCCTGTCTAGGTTTACAGTTTTAATGTATGATAAACTTAAAGCCTATTATAAGAAGATTTCAAATGAAAACTTATTTTCTTTTTTGGCATTTACACTTAAAATTAATTGGCCTTCAAATATGTCAATGTCATAGTCAAAATGTCAGCTAGGGCAATTAAAAAAAAAAAAAAAAAAACACTGGTGGGGGTTATACCCATGGATACTGCACCACAAGCTATACCTGTCCCCAACCCTGTTTTTTGGAACAGGGTCCTTCTATGTAGTTCAGACTGGCCATGAACGATGTTCCCTAGACTGTCCTCAAACTTGTAGTGATTCTCTTGCCTTAGCCTCCCAGGTGCTGGGATTACACGCCTGTGCCACCACACCCGGCCAGCCTTGTTTTTTGACACAGGGTTTCACTAAATTGCTCAGGCTGACCTTGAACTTGTGGTCCTCCTACCTCAGCCTCCCAAATAGCTGTGATTATAGGTTGGTGTCACCATGACCAGTACAACTGTTTTAATCTTCACATTGTTTGTGATAGAAAATTAAAGCACATTTAAAATCAAACCACTAATTCTCAGTAACTACAAACATTAGTCTTAGGATTAAAACTGAGTCAGGAGCTGGGCGTGGTGGCGCACGCCTTTAATCCCAGCACTCGGGAGGCTGAGGTAGGAGGAGCGTTGTGAGTTCGAGGCCAGCTTGGGCTACAACGTGAGCGCAAAGCCGGCCTGAGCTACACAGTGCGACCCTGCCTCAAAACTCTAGGGCTGGGAGTTTGGCTCAGTGGTTTCAGCGCCTGTCTGGCAAATGTGAGGCTGAGTTCAATCCCCAGTGCTGGGAAAAAAAAAAAAAAAAAAAAAAACCAACAAAAAAAACTGAGTCAGGCGTAAACCTCCATTGTTTAATCTTTAGGTATTTAAGGTTAAAATATACCTGGCTATCTTTAACGAAATCCTTCAATGTCTCCTGATGTTTCTGGATGTGCTGCTGCAGGGCTGTTTTTCTCTGTATAAGCAATTCTTCCTGGGCTTTTTGGCTACAATATAGAATTTCCCTTTGTAGCTCCAACTGCTTCTGAAGAGCTGTATTATCTGGCTGATTTAAAACAGGCTGTGAGTAGCTCAAAAGTCTATCTTGAAATCGTGAGATCATAGAATCACTTGAGGTAGCAGCATGCTCACTTTCAGATGAATACAATTCACAAACACTTTTAGATTTAGCTTCTGCAAAAGGTAGTGGAATGAATGAATGGTCTACTTCCTGGGATAGAAACAAAGAGGAGATGGAATGCTCAGCAGATTCACTTTTGCCCAACTTACTGTCCCTGTTTAAAAGCAGTTCTTCCTGACACTTCTCTACAGAATGCACCACTTCCCTGTCTAACTCCAAATGTGCTGTCAAGCTATCTTTCTGAGATAGAATAGGCTGTGAAAAACTCAAAGACCCTCCCTGTGACCCTGGAGTCTCAGCATCATCACTTTTGGTTAGGAAAGACTTTTCAATTGTTTCAGAATGGACAGCAGGCAATGCCACCTGGGATGAAAGTAAAGAGGAGCTAATCTGCTCAGATGATGCCCTTTGCTCCAATTCACTTAATCTTTGCAAAAGCAGTTCTTCTTGGACTTCCTGTCCAGATCGAATGGCTTTCCTTTGTATATCTAATTGCTGTTGAAGTGCCTTCAGATCACCATGGTGAGGTTGGATAAAATTCTCAGAAGGTACCTTTTCCTCAGGTTTATATTGTCTGGGCAACATCAATTCTTTCTGAGTTTTCTCAATAGAAGGAAAGGAATTTGTTTGTGTATGTATGTGTTCTTGAAGTGCAGTCAAATTATCTTGTTGAAGCAAAACAGGATGTGATAAACCCAATAGCCTATCAGGAAGTCTCTGTACTTCAGAAGGACCTGAGATTGTCTTATCAATATCTGCTGGCCAAAGTTCTTGGGTTTGCTCAGATTCAGTAGGAGGTAATGAAGCAAATGAATGTTGTGCTACTAAGGGTGAGAAAGTACCAACCTGCTCAGGAGATACTCTTCCTTTCCACCCATTCTGCTTAAGTAAAAGTATTTTTTCCTGAGCTTCCTGTCTAGATTGAATTATGGCCTCCCTCTGTGTAGCTAGCTTTTCTTGAAGTACCTTCAAATTATCTTGTTGGGGCTGGATAAGTTGTGACATCTTCAAAAGCCTATCCTGCAATTGTGGGATCTGAAAATGGCCTGACGGAATTTTATCATTCTCTGTTGAAAGAGGATCCTGGGTTGTACTAGAGCCAACAGAAAGTAATGACATAAATGACAGTTGTCTTAACTGGGGTACAAAGGAAGTCAAGCCAGTTTGTTCAGAAGATGTATTTTCTTGGGTTCCCTGACTAAGACGAAAGATTTCTTTCTCTGTGTCTAACCATTTTTGGTGTTCCTCCCAATTATCTTGAGGAGGTAATACATGGTGTGAAAGTCTTTCCTGCAATCTTGGAATGTTAGAATGCTTAAAGGAACAATTTACATTGCTTGTGACTGACATAAACTCCTTGAATCTTTCTGATTCAACTACCTGGGGTAAAGATGAAGAGGTACCAGTCTGTTCAGAAGAAATCCTTTTTTCCAATTCACTTTGTTTACATACAAATTCCTGATTTTCTTGTCTAGCACCAAGTATTACCCTCTGTATGTGTGACTGCTCCTGAAGTATTGTCAAATTTTCTTGCTGAGGGAGGCTATGTTGTGGGAAATTAAGAGACTTATCCTGAAATGGTGGAATTACCAAGTGACTACAAGGAATTATATTCTCCTCAGATGAACTAAGTTTCCAAAATCTTTTGGGTTCAACATTAACATTACTTTGTGAGGCATCTGAATGCTGAATAACCATTTGTAAGGATGAAGAACTCATCTGCCCAGGCAAACTGTCCCTTAAATCCCTTTGACCGCGTGCAAGTAATTCCACTTGTGTGTCACATCTAGCCAGAAGAGTATTCATCTCCGGAGTCACCTGCTGTTGGAGCAACTTCAAATTATCATGAGGCAGAAACTGCTGTAGGAAGTCTGATGACCCATCCTGAGAATTTGGGATTTCAGACCCACTTGAAAGAAGCCCCTTTTCCCTGGATAAATGCTGCCTCTGGATTTGTTCAGGTTTTCTGTCAGGAAAAGGTAGTGAAGTAAATGTATGCTGACATGGCAGAGAAGAGGGCTCAGCCTGTTCGGAACATACTCTTCCATCCCGTTCACCCTGTTTATGTACAAATAAGACTTCCTGAGCTTCCCGCCTAGCCTGAAGGTTATCTCTTTGAGTATTTAATGGTTCTTGGAGAAATTTTAAATTATTTTGCTGTGATAAGATAGGCTGTGAAAAACTCAAAAGACTGTCCTGAAGATGTGGGACAACAGGATGGCCTGAGAAAACTGAAGGAGCATTCTTGGTTCTCCCAGATTCAGTTATGGAAGAAGGTAGTGAAGCAAATGAATCTGGAGCAACCACTGGGAAGAAAACAGAAAAACCAGTCTGCTGTTCCAATTCTTTTTGTTTGTGCAAAAGAAATTGTTCCTGAGCTTCCTGTCTTGCCTGAAGAACTTCTTTCTGTAGTTCTAACTGTTCCTGAAGAGCCTTCAAATTATCTTGCTGGGTTGTGATAGTGTCTGAGGATGGAAAAGGTCGATCATGCATTTGGCTGATTACAGAATGGCTTACAGAAACCGTACTTTTATTCATGGTTGAAAAGGGTTCTTGAATTTTTCCAGACTCAACTTTACTAGGGAGAGTAGTAAAAGAATGCTCAGGTACCAGTGGTAGGAATGAAGGTTCAGTTAGTTTCAAAGATATATTTTCACTGTCCTCTGCCACTATTTGGTGGGAATCTACAGCTTGAGATGTTGTTGGCCTTGATGTTTCAGATATTTTTCTAGTGTCCTGTAACGGTAGCTGTCTATCATGTGATAAAGTACTTGAAAGTACATGTAAGCCTTTAGGGATTAATTTGTAGTCTCTGTTTTGTGTTTCAATCTGAGAGAACTGCCTTAGGTGATCTTGTGACTCTGAAGACTGCTTGGCTAAAAAATCTGAAGTGCTTGATGTTTCTTTTGTTTTAATCTGTGGAAATTGACTTTGTCTTGGTACATGAATACAGTCGTGCTCTAATTTCGATATCTGAATGGGTTGATGTTTGTTAAGACTCGACTTGAATCTCTGACTTTGATCCCAGTGTTGTGATATAGCAGTGGATTTTTCAGATTTCTGTGGTGGTACTGTTGTAATGGAATCAGATATCAGTGATGTAGCTGATGTTGATGGGTACCTTCCTTTTAACATAATCTGATATTCAAGTAATCGTCTTCTGGCTGTATCAACAGATTGCTTGTGTAACCTACCAAGAACAAACACAACAACAAATGAAACAAATGCCCCAACTACAAAGTGTTTACACATTAAATTTAAAAATCCTGATTCAAATTAGATCTTCATATAAGCCAAATAAGAAATCCAAGAGACGTACCTATACTTTTATATGGAAATTATACCCTCGCCAATACCTGTTTTGTTGTAAAAGCTGCTGTTGGTAGTTATGAATCATTTGCCGATGACTATCTTCATCAGAAAATACAGGGAATGATACTGGAGCAGTGCCAACCTGATGAAAGAGAAAACTGCTAATTAAAAGGCAAATTCAGAATGAATATTAAAGTATTTTTTGTAAACTTAATTTCCACAATTGTAAATTTCTTCCATCCAAGTACTAACCAGGCATGACTCTGCCTAGCTTCCGAGATCAGATGAGATTGGGTGCGTTCAGGGTGGGATGGCCATAGACCACAGTTGTAAATTTCTATATAGCTTTATTTATTTATTTTTACAATACTGTGGACAGAACTCAGGGCCTTCACACAAAGCTACATCCTCAGTCCTTTTTTGAAAAAATTCAAGGCAGGGTTTCACTAAGCCATAAAGTTACCAGGGCTGGGCTCAAAAACATGCAATTCTCACGCCTCAGCCTCCAAGAGGGCTGGGATTACAGACACACACCACTACATATCACATACAAATTATAGTCATATTTCTATTGGCAGCATATTTATATTGGTACTCTATGGACATGCAAAGAAAAAAGCCATTAGGCTGATAGAAACTTGTTATTATATGTAATTATTAAATGATCAAATAAAGACTATACATTTTATTTTTCTGAATTCTATGACTGTTCATATTTCCTTGTCCTCTACTGATTTATTTTTTTATTTATTTATTTTTTTTTGCGGCACCAGGGATCAAACTCACAACCTTGTGCCTGTCAGACAGGTGCTTAAGCCACTGAGCCAAACTCCCGGCCGGCTCTTCCTCTACTGATTTATGTAGACATTTTATGCATCCTACCCCAGTTGGTTGAGGTTTTTTTCTTTTTTCTTCTTCCAGCTGAACCCTGAAGCAATCAGTTTCTAATCTTAATTTCTGTTGTTCAATTTGTTCAAGTAATGCCAACTGCTTTTGCTTCTGCTCTTCTATTTCCATTATCTAGGTAATAAAAATACTATCGATCTGTTAATAACAAGCTCACACAAAACACTAAAAAGCAATAGGTTTTATCACAAAGAGTACAGATTATCCATTATATCCATGAAGGGGTGTTTATCTGTTACTGGTAATGCCAGAGAAAAGATAAAAGTAAGACAGGGGCAAAGGAGGAAAACAGTAAAAAGGGAGAGAAAGGTAAGGCAGCAGTAAGAGAGGAAGGAATACACACATTACTATTTCTGTCTTCTGAGAGAACTAGGAAATCCTGAGTACCACTAAAGAACCACTCCCAGAGATGCAGCAAATGGTATGCAGCCAAATTCTATGTTCAATATCCTTAATTTTCCATTGTTCCCAGTATGAATAATGACTAAAATTAAATATGCAGGCCTCCCAAAACACTTTGATTTCTTAGGGACACCCATTAAGTGAGTAGTTATCTATTTTTTTCTTTTTGAGGTAGGATCTCACTATACACTTTAGGCTGGTCTTAAACTCAGTATGTAGTTCAGGTTGGCCTCCAACTCTCAGCGATCCTCTTGGCCCAGCATTCCCAGTGCTAGTATTATAGTTATGTGGCACTATGACCAGGAATACAGTAGTTATCTAGTTTTGTAGCCTGCCAAATGTAGTACCCAGTACAGGCCCTGATACACAGATAAAAACTTAATGAATATAAAAACAATGTATGCATAGTTTTATAAAGAGGAGTACTTTGACTAGAGATAATGAAGAAAGAAAAACTTTATTTTCAAAGTAAAAAAAGTCCTGACCTGATACTCCCTACCAGGCAATAGTGGCCATAGCTGAGTGCCTGTCATCTTCTTTACTTTCCTTAATCATAGGAGTCACTGAACTTAGATTATTTACAGTGACTTTTGTCCTTCTCCTCCCCTCCTCTCCCTTTCCTTCTCTTTTGAGACAGGGTGTCACTCCATTGCTCAGGCTGGCCTCAAACCCACAAGTCTCAGTCTCTCAAGTAGCTGGGATTATAGGCATAAATGAATTGAATAGACATTTCTCAAAAAAAGGAAAAGGGCAAGTGAATATATCAAAATTGTTCAACATCTTTATCCATTATAAAAATGTAAATCTGAACAACTTTGAGATTCCATCTAATACTGATCAGCACGACTATCATCAACAATACAAAAACAAAGAATGCTGGCAAAGATGTGGGGGGAGAAAAGAACCCTCCTACCTTGTTGGTGGAAACATAATGTATTATAACTATTATGAAAATCAGTTATGAAAATTCCTCAAAAAACTAAAAATAGAAATTCCATTTGATCCATTTATACCTCTCCTGAAGTATAGTCTTGAGAGTTTAAGTCATCATACTATCATGATACAGCTAAACCCATATTTATAACAACACAATTCACAATAGCTAAGCCCTGGAAACAGCCTAGATCCCTATCAAAGGATAAAATGGGTAAAGGAAATGTGGTGCATACGCACAATGGAATACCATTCAGCCATATAAAAAATAAAATTATGTCATTTATATGGATAGAATTTGAGACCATGATGCCTTATAAATAAATAAAATAAAGGAGAGATGGTAGGAAACTAGAAAGTTAGACTCCTGGAGATAGGCAAGGGAATCACGGGAGGGAGGAAAGGGAAGGGAGCAAAGGGAATGAAAATGATCAAGGAGCCAGGGTATGGTGGTATATGCCTGCAATCCCACCTCTTAAGTGGCTGAGGCAGGAGGATTGCCGTGAGTTCAAGGCCAGCCTGGGCTACATAGTGAGTTCAGAGTCAGAGTGAGACCCTGTCTTTAAAAAAAAAAAAAAAAAAAAGAATCAAGATATGTTATACATATGCACCAGTTTCCCCAAACATCAGTATTCTGTACTACAAACATGCATTAAACAATAACATAAATTTTTAAAAAGCAAAGGAAAAAAAAAGAAAAAAAGCAGAGCTGACCAAAATTACAGTTAAGAGAGCACAATGTAAAATTTTCCCATTAAAAAACTATTTTCTAAAGGTCTTTGGGGATGACAAAGCCCATCTCAGCATCCAATATGTATTAAGGATTGCAGCAGAAACTACAATGATTTTTGTTTGTATGGGGTGTTTTTGGTGGTACTGGGGATTGAACTCATGGCTTTGCACATGGTCAGTCAGTACTCTACCACCAAGCTATATCCCCTGCCCAAACTAAATTTTCTGAAGATAGTAGTGTCTGCCTTTGAAAAGCTTATACAAGTCAGGTATGGTAAGGGTCAAATGAGAAGTACAAAGACAAGTTGTACTTTATCAGGGGACTGTCTGTGTAAAACAAGGTAGGAAACACGATATCAAAAACAGCCAGATAGTAAGACAAATTACACAGGTCAAACAAAATTTCATTACTCAGGAGAAAAAAGAAACCTTTAAAAATAAAATTTCGTATTACCTGTTTCTGCCTTGCTGACATTCTAACTCTCACTGCTTCCTCTTGCGGGTGAAGTAGAACTGAACTCTGAGCTACAGCTGTGACAGGTGGAGTCTCATTTATTTCTATGAGAATCCCCAAAACAAAAATTAGTCCCAATAATTCAGAATTTTGACATCACTATCATGCCCTTCCACCCATTTATTACATACAAGCTTACTAGGAAAAAGATGTAAAGAGTCTTAAGATGTGATAAAAAGAAGTACCTTGTTCCTTTCCAGAGTCTGTGTGGCATGAAAGTGGCTTATCTTCACTAGTAAGTGGTCCAGACTCAATTGTCAGTAAATCACTTTCCATAACTGTAACAGATAATACCACTGTTATTATAATCCTATTATCATCAAGCTTAAAGGAAGCACAACAGCAAAAAATCTGCATTCCAATTCCCATTTAATCTTGGTCCACCTAAATATCTCAGTTAAAATCCAGTTACCTTTTACTCCCCCTTTTAATTTTGCTATCCTGGGGATTGAACTCACAAAGGCCACATGAACCATATGCCTGGTCTGTTTTGAGAAATAAAGCCAGCATCTACAGGACAGTAGTTGGGGTGGGAAGTGTGGCAGAAAATGGAATTAGATGATAATGATAGAAGTGGTATATGCATGTGAGTGTGAGTGTGTGTGTGTGTGTGTGTGTGTGCAGACCATACAAAACTGTGATGCCACTATAATCACTTTAATTTTTACTGAGTGAAACTGGTAATTATTAGAGGACTTCATCCAGAAGAATGGGGTGAGCTATCCTGTGTTTTCACAGGATCACTCAATGAACAGACTCTAGGAGGGGATATGAAAGCTGAAGATAGAGGACTACTTCAAGAATTTATACTAGAATCAGCACAGTGGCACATGCTGTAAACCCACGTCCTCATGAGAATAAGACAAGACAATTACAAGAGTCAGGCTAGCCTGGGCAACTTAGTGAGGCCTGTCTCAAAATAAAAATAAAAAGGGCTAGGGTAGTGGCTCAGTATTAAGAGTGCCCTGAGTTCTATCCTATACCATACATACAAAAAAGGAATCTGTACTATAAAACAAATATGGCTTAAAGTGGGGTGGTATGTGGTGAGAAATGGTTGAGTTTTAGATGCATTTGGATAGGACCAATTGGATTTGCTGCTGGCTAGGTATGAAAAACAGGAAACCAAAATGACTACAAACTTCTTCGCTTGAGCAAGGGAATTAAAATATCCCCAGTTTTTAAATTGTGGAAGATTGTAAGAAAAGCAGGTATGGGTAAGAGGGGATATCAGGAGCTCAGTTTTGGACAAATTTAAGATGTTGTTAAATTCTGGCATGATGGTACAAACTGAGATTATAATCTTACCGGTAACTCAGGAGGCATGGGAATCTCAAGTTTGAGATTCTCATGGTAAGACCCTGTCTCAAATAAGGAAAAGGGGTTGGGGGAAAAATGTTACTAGATATACAAGGGAACATGTCAAATAAACAGTTAAGTATATGAATCGAATTCAAAGGAGAGGGCAAGCCTAGAAACACACACTTTGGAAGATAGTAGTATATAGACAGTGATGTAAACTATGACATTAGAGATTAAGGAGTTTTGAAACAAAGAAATGAATTGAGGAATGAGTTCTGGAGACAATGGCTAGTGTTTGTGGAAAAATGGATAACCAGAGAAGGAAACCATGAAGAAGGAACCAATGAGGTAGCAAGACCAAGAGAGTGGTATCAAAAGACCAAGTGAAGTGTCTATTTCAAGGCTTCCTGTTGTACATCCAAATACAGGGCATTAGTCATTTCTCTCAAAAGTCTGCTAGCAAAACATCTGCATACAATTACAAACTATCTTTAAAGGAGTTCAAAATACAAAATTTCAAGAAACAAAACAAATCAAAGAAGAGTTACATCTTTGTAATTCTCATTTGCTCAAATATAATTGAAGGAAATATTGTTGGTATGATCTTTGTAAATTCTAGTACTATATTTAATTGCCTACTTATAACCAAAGATATTCTTTAAAATTAACAAAGAAACCAAATCATGGGTGGGAATGTAGAAGAAACACCAACTACAGCTAATATGAGCCATGAACATGTACTAATCTTTTGACTCAGAAATTCTTCAAAGTTCTTCCTAAGGAAATAAAGACGTGGGCAAAGACTTCACCAGAAGTACCTAGAACGAACAAATAAAATGAACAAAAGAAATAGCCTAAAACTCCAGTAATAGGAAGCCGGTTAATTCTGTGATTTCAATTATACTGGAATTTATATACGTAAATGACTGGTAATACTACAATGAAAGTAGCCTACAAGGAGATTAAGATTTTCAATTTCTGTTGCCTTTAAATAACAGGACTATGCTTTTAAACTTTTGTTCTTTGATTTTTCAAAAAATGAGCATAGTTTTAAACAACTAACAAAGCTTTTATATACTATAAAACACGACTACTGGAGAGAATGACCTTGTTCTTGTTCTGTGGATAATGTTCTTTCTTCACTGGCAATTGTTCCAGATTCAACTGTTGGTACTTTACTCTCAGTTTCACTAACATTTGTAATCATTTCACTTTCATCTTCAGACACGGATTTAATTGTCCAGAGAGATTTTTGATTTCGAATCTTATTTAATAATTTTTTAAAAAGAACTTTTGAAGGGACCTGTTGAGTCTTTATTGCCAAGGGATCTAAAAGAGGAAAAAAGAAAAACAAAAACTCTCTTATTCAGTTACTCATTGCATGCCAGGCAAATTGTTGTATCTTTATACTTAGCTACTATTCCAATCACTTGATTAAAACAAAAAGTACAACTTAATTTTTGTCGATACCTACAATTTAGCAATGGATACAATGCTTTTTGATTCTGCTCATATTTTTATCACCAGATGTAAAGGTGCCAAAATTCAACTATTTTCCAACAATATCCACATAACAGAAATCACAAGCTTAAAACTTACTAGGAGGACATTTATCCTGCTTGCTACTTGATGGCAGAAGGCATACCTCCTAATTAACTTCTGGGTAAGGTTAGTATTGGAAATACACACTGTAAGGTTCTATATAGTTCCAAACACAGTTCTGTACTTCTTAGCAGGCTACAGAAGAAAACTTTACTTTAAAATTTAAAAGTGAATCAACTGCTCTCAAATCATTCCTGGTATTATCTGGTATTAAAATTTCTTCTACCTATCTTCCTAACAATCCCTTCAACTATCAAAAAAGCAAAAATGAGATACTGATTAAAATATTCTTCCATACCAGCTGATGTTAAATGCTAAAATTCAGAACTACTAATTCTCTACGGGAACAACATGGTAAACATGCAGTTCTTTGGCTTAATCAAGAAATAAAACCTAACAGTATCTATAGGAGATATTGAAAACTAGCAAAATGTATGTCTTTGTGACCGGCATTTTTACAAATGCCTAGTTGAGTTATAACTTACAGTTATAAAGTACATAAAATCTAAAGCTACAGCTTAATGAATTTTACAGGTACATCTATGCAACAGCATCTAGAGCATTATGTGGAACATTTCAACACCTAGGTTTTTTCATATCCCTTCCCAATCAATATACTCTAAAGACAATCAATATTCTGTCTTTAAGACCACAGCTCATTTTGTCTACTTGATTTATTTTGATTTATACATAGAATCATATACTTAGGTAAATTTCTTTATGTGTATGTGTGGTCCTGGGGACTGAGCCCAGGACCTATGCACTGAGCTACATCCCCAACCCCTTTTTAAAAATGTTCTATTTTGACATAAGGTCTTGCTAAGTTGTCCAGGCTGGATTTAAACTTGCCATCCTCCTGCCTTAGCCTCCCAGAGTGCTGGGATTACAGATGTACACAGCTACGCCTGGCTAACCCGCTGATTTTTAAGAAGAATTAAGTGGTAATATTTTAAAATAATGACTTAATAAACAATGGAATTGCTAGTTGTCTTTTTTTTTTCCCTTCTTTTTTAAAAGAGATGGGATCGCTATGTTGTTCAGGTTTGCCCCGACTTCCTGACACCAAGTAATTTTCCTGCCTCAGCCTCTGGCATTCTTAGGACTATAGGAATGTGCCATAATGCCCAGCCTCCTACGTTTTTATGAAAAAAATCAAAAGAGTTGGCAATACCAACCAAGCAAGTCTAAAAGGGATCAGCTGGGGCTGAAAAATATTTGTCCCTTTAGGCAAGGCCAGACTTCTAATTCTGACAAACTAGGTATCTGAATGATACTCTTTCTCCCTCACCAAAATGACTGAAGAAGCTGAAAACACTGCTGATACGGCAAGGAAAGAAAACAATCTGAAGGAAGGAGCCAAGAATGAAGTTTAAGTGGGAACCTTGGGAGAAAGGCAAGTAGTACTAAAACCATTTTTCATGAAATTCAAGTGAAAGTCAAAACGCAGTACCTTATACTTGTTTAAACAGCAATGTGGGCATAGGAGAAGGAAAAGATAAAGCCTTGAGCCTCAACAAAAGAATCAAACAGGAGACCTACATAAAGTTGGAACCCTAAAGGGGTGATTGCTTCTACATTGAAGGATGCAGATTTTAAGATAGCCTGAATGGTTTTTTAAAAAAACTCTTTGATCCCTGGTACCAAAAGGCAAAAAAAAAAAAAAAAAAAAGGCAAAACTCATAGGGATACGGAGGAAAAAAGAGGTCAATTCAATGAAGAGGAATTGCTCTTAAAGGGGAAGTAGAAATAAAAGAGGGAAATGTTAAGGGTAAATTGCATCCTACTGGTTTGGGCTGGCTAACAATAGAGTATGGTACCATCACTAAGATAAAGAAGGAAAAGTAGTTTTCACAAGAGATGATGAAAATTTTATTGCCAGATACTGGGTTTTAAGTGTCTGTGGGACACCCAAGTAAAAAAGTAGGATGTTGGAGACAGAGATGAAGGTAAGACATCAAAGTCTCTGCTATTCATCATGATACATGAAATACCTATTAGTAAAGGAGCAAAATTGGATTTCTGATGACATGACAAAGTCTAAAAACAAATGCTAACACTTCGCATGAATTCAAAATTGAACATCTAACTTAACCTAAAAATCTCCAGACTATATAACTTCCCTCTTATGTATATGAAATAAATCTATAAGGATAGAAACATGAAAACATTGTCTCCTCCTGCCACCACTCCAATTAGTATCAGTTACTGTTTGCACTTAAATTACACTTAAATTTTTCTGTTGGCTAATAATACCTTTGTCTGTGAAATATTGTAATATTCAGTTTAGAAGAGGCTTTTACCGTCTGTTTCACTAGAACATATTTCAGCTTCTGTCAATGGAATGTTCTCCGCTTCACCTATATTTTCTTGGTCCACTGAAAGGTCCAGTTCTTCATCTTGGATCTGATCAGTCACAATGGGCAAAGGTTCTGGTTCAAGATGCAAAACCAAGTTTCCTTTCACCTCTTAAAAAAGAAATATAGAGATATGTTTCCATTCCAGTGATTAAAAAGAATATAATCACAAAAATTTTAAAGGCCATCATAGTTTCTAAACCTAAACTATGAAGGCCTCTTTCAAAATGAAAACTCATTTCAAAACAAAAACTGCTTTTATATTTTCCCACCAAAACATTTAAAAGCACTACTGAAAATATCTTACTCCTGTCTGCATTGTACATATCTTCAAATGCGAATTCCAGCTCTCTCTGCCAGTCTTCTTTCATTTCACTGCGTTTGTACGGAAGTTCAACTAGTTGTGGTGGCATTTGTGCTACAGTCTGTTTCCTACGTGCCAGGTCTTCTTGTTGCAGCTGTTTGAGTTCTTTCATTAGTTTCTCTTGATTCTTCAAGAATAAAGAGATTAATGAGAGCTGAGTCAAACTGGATATAACATTAATGTGAGGATACTATGAGCAACAGTGCCTAGGATTCCCTCTCCTCCTCTATCATGTGTTCTACAACAAGATCAATTACATTAATTAATTTATGCATTCAACAAATATTTGATGAATGCCAGATACTTCAAGTGCTGGGTAGGGGATACTTTCAATTTACATTGCCATAGCTCCCGAATGTACTGTGATCCAGTTTTTCATATACATGTTTTAGGTAACGAAGAACCACAGTGACTATGATTCAACAGATACTTCTTGTTACTACATACTCTTTTTTTTTTTTTTCCTTTGAGACAGGGTCTCATTATACAGTTAGGCCTGGCGCTGAATTCACTACTAAGCTCAGGCTGCCTTTGAACTCATGGCAATCCTCCTGACTCAGTCTCCTGAGCACTGGGATTACAGGCATGCACCACCACACCTGCCAACTCCTTACTCCTACGATTCCCAGGATTAAAGTGGATCAACAGTGCTGATGCAGTGCTTGTCCAGCATTTAGGAACACCTGTGTTTAATCCCCAGCACTACAAAAAAAAAAAAAAAAAAAAAAAAAAAAAAAAAAAAAAAAAAAAAAAAAAAAAAAAAAAAAAAAAAAAAACAGGGAGTGGAGGGTGGGTTATGCTTGCATCCCTTTAAGGTTAGAACATGGCTAATATGAAAATGTAAGCAGTATTTTAATGAGGCTATATAACCGAATTTTGATGGTAGAGGGTAAAGAGGAAAAGAGACCCTTCAGTCCTTGGAATGAAGATTTAACAGATAAAAGTAGGTAAAGGAACAGTATAAGAAAAAATAAATGGAGCATAAAAGTGTGATGATGAAAGCATGAGGAATTGAAAAAGAGCAGGGCATGGAGAATAAGGGTGAGTAAAGAGAAGAAGACAAAATTGAAGAGGCAGATGGAGGCTAAATACTGTTTACAACAGACCCCATCAGAAAATACAGTCTTAGATGATAACAGGGTCTGCACCATAAAGGTTCAGACAGTGAAAAGGAGATCTACTAGCAGAACGATTAGGTGGCTTTTGATTCTTATATAAGAAACATTAAGTTTACAGTAAGTCAGAAAGAGCCTGTCAAGTGATAAACATACTACTTATTCTTTTGCAAAGGCTTA
>RJWM01014550.1:8072-50344 GCA_004363535.1 Dasyprocta punctata | reverse complement strand
GAATAGTGTTGCTTAGTGCCCATCCAATGAAAAGCCTGGCTCATAGTAACATTTTGGTGTGTCCTCATCCAGATTATTCATTGAATCTGTCACCAGGCAACTTCTGGCTCTTCCCCAAAGTCAAAGCAACCATGAAAAACTTGATTCAGGACATCAGGTTGCTCCCAACAGTGCACTTGAAGACTCACAGCAAACGACTTCCAGAACTTCTTTGAAGTGAGGCAAGAATGATGAGAAACATGTATTTGAAAAGAGGGAGTGTAAGTAAAGTGAGAATAGTGGCAATGTGTATTTTATTCTAAGTATTTTCTATTTATTTAAATGCACATTGTATTTTGTGATCACAACTTATATTTCTAAGCTGGATTCTCATACAGTTCAATGCAATCAAGACTTTTACCTTAGACATAAAACATAACATGACTACAGGAGTGTTATCCTGTCACATTTCTCATATTCTATTGACTTAAAATCAAGCAGCAGGTTCTTCTGACACTCACCCTAGAAAGGAATTACACGCAGAACTTTGACTTTGATTTAACCACACTAAGCAACTCCACCACAAATGCCTTTTGAAGAACTCATTCATTCACATCAAAACATGTGATTAAAGACACCAAAGCATGCAGGCAATACCTGTTCAAAAGAAGTACTGGAGTGTGTTTCCAGAATGATTCTCAAAAGTTATTTATTCCCCTTTTATCATCCTTAAGTGACTTTTCAGCTACGTGTAATCTCTAATATTTGAGTTTTCCTATACATCAAATATCCCATGTACTACAAAATGTTTTAATGCTAATGACAATTTCATGCAGTAAGCTTTTATCATTGCTTTCTATATGAAGAAAATGGACACGGAGATTTTACCAACTTACTTAAATTAAGACATGGCAAAATTGAGATCAGAAGAAAGGTCAACTGTACACAGCTCTTCACCACTGTCCTTACAGTACCTAAAAATCACCTCAATTAATTTAAAGTGAATGTGTTGTATAGTCTTTAAAACATGTAAAAAGGAAGCACAATTTGCATATTTAATAAATATATGTATTTTATATCACTGAGATAAATTCTCATTTATTTTGATTAATGTGAAAATAAATTACCATTTCTATAGAACCTTTATTTTCTGGACTGATAGTAAACTTGTTTAGTATCAGAGACTATCTCACAGTGAATGATGTTGAGAAAATAATGTTATATTAAAACCCATCCTGTACAATTTGCCACAACCTGACCTTTATCCCCTGTTGATAGAATCATTGTCACAGTGTATGGGCATACTACACTGTGTTTGAAAATGGATTACAACATATTCCTTGACCTTTTTATATTCTTGTCTGTGTACACTACCTGTCTGCCCTGTTTCAATACTTGCTTCTTTTTAAACATTGCATTTTTTATTGATTGTTCTCTACCTCTGTTCTCCGGTCTAGGTTATCTTGATCCCTTCAATACAGTTGTTTAGGGTTCATTGAGTTATTTTAGCTACCAGTTTGAAAAAAGTGGGAACTAGATTTCACTCTCTTTGTCTCTCCCTCCACTCCAGCTCTTCCTTCCTTCTCTTCCTCTTTGTCCTCTCCATTCACTTCCTCCCTCTCCCTATCTCTCCTTTCCCTCTGTCTTTCTCCCTCCTCCCAACTTCACTGCATCTCTTTCTCCCCCAGATCTAAAACTCTCTTGCCTTCCTACTGAGGATTTAAGCTTTATAAGGAAAATGGTCTGTTAGAAAGAGTTACAGGGTGCAGGTGGAGCTCCAAATATATGCTGTAATTATGAGATTGGAAAAGGAGGAGAGAAAGGTCATTTTTATTTGTCCTGCTTCACGTTACAATTCAGACAACTGCAGTAACTGGAATTCAGACAACTGCAATAACCGTATCTATGTTGTTTTATTATGAGACTAGTATGCAATTTCATTTCTCTGTCTCTGTCTCTGTCCCTATCTCTGTCTGTTTCCCCTATCTCTCTCTCTCTCTCTGCTTAGAAACACAAAATAGATTTGCAAAACACCATGACAGAATACCCACTGTGCAATGACACAAAGGAAGTCAAAACTCTTGCTTGTGCCTCTCACTCAAAGGTCCTTTCAGCATCATGATATCAGATCTGGCTTCACAAAATTCCCTCTTCTTAATTGTTTGCCTTAAGATTTCCAATGAATTTAACAGGTAATTTAAGAAACAAAATTAAGTCATGAAGTAGATCATGTGCTAAACCATATGGCTCCCTGTGGCTACATCCTACTTTCTTTTCATGTAACAATCTATGTCAGGAAAAATGGCTGACTTTCAAGCAAAGGTTCATTCATTAAACATTCAAGAAATTAAACCAGGTGTGGTGGTGAACACTTGTAATTCCAGCACTAGGGAGGCTAAGGGAGGGGAATCCTTGCAAGTTTGAGACCAGCCTGGGCTACAAAATGAGCTCAAGGCCAACCTGAACTACAGTGAGACCCTTTCTCAAAAACCAAAAACAAAAACAAAAGCAAAAACAAAATCAAGAAATTAAATCTCCAAGATATTTAGGAAGGAAAAGAAAGAGACAAACAAAAAGTACTGTGTTTTTATGGAAATATGCAGAATTAGTCTAATGGTTACTCAGTAACACTTACAAGAATTAGATGAATACATTTTTTTAAACTTGGGGCTGCACAATATTGATTTGCCTTACATATCATAACCTCATTTAGCTTCTGAGCACTGCAATAAGTAAAATGAAGCACTCTTTCATGTAATTGAAGCAAATCTTATTTTCAAATTTTCTGACTCTAAATTACCCCATCCATAGCCTCTACTTTCATTTTGCCTATATATATGAACTGTAATTAATAATTTACCTTTTTGGAAGAAAATTATTTGCACTTCCTGTTTATTTCTTTATGCTTTTGTTGATTAGTTTCTTCAATAAAGAAATATAATTCATGAAGTTTGGACAATTTGCGTCACTGTAAGTATATTAAAATAGATTTGAATTTTCAATTAAATCAGTATTTTGAAGGCTTATCAAGTTTTAAAGTAAGTCTAATATGTTGACAAAGTAAGGTAAATAATAAATTATTTTTTGAAAAGGAAAAGTAGATGAACTCTGTAGAAAGTGTCACATATATTTAAATTGACAATGGCTGGATTTAAAAACACCATTTATTTATTCATTTGTGTAAAAAATATCCATGTGACACTTATCATAGACCATTCCAGTAAAGAAAGTAATATATCTCTGTCTTTGTACTATACTATTCCACTATAGCCACATTAGGAATAAATATAAATATATATACATATATATGTTAATGAATATCCCACTCATAGTGATCTTAAAAAGAATCACTATAATGATGAAAGATGAAATTACTAGTTTTCAGGGTTAGAGTTGGGGTGTATGCAATTGGCTGTATTTGATCATACATGTGTTACAATTTATAGAAATTTATATGCAAATTAAATTCAATTTATTACTTTTTAAATAAAATCAGATCCCAACAGAGAACTTTCACATTAATTAGAATGTTTGCAATAAAATAAATTGACATGATGTCCAAGTTCATGCAACAATCTTCTTCTTCTTGTTTTCCTTAAGATTTCCAATGAATTTAACAAGTAACAGAAGAAACAAAATTTTATTGCTTGTAGAAGACTAAATTTGTTCAGCAAATTTGGAAAGCAATTTTGGCACTTCTACAACATATGCATGTCTTATATCTTAATAATTACTACCTTTAAAATATATCTAAGAAAACAATTGTATAGTTACTAAAAATTTTGTAATGTATTTTGAGTAGCATTCTCCATAGTACATATTATTTTGCATAATATATTTAGAGGACAAAAAGAACTTCAAGATACTTTTCAAAATTTGCTAATAATTTTAACTTGAATTAAAATATGGAAACATTTTCAATACAAAATTTATAAGCAGATGATGTAAAACAAAATGTTTATGATTTTTAGAATCCAAGATTTTAAGCATAAAAGAGGTATTAAAACATGATAAGTAAAATCAGTCTTTCTACATTCAATTTTAAAGTAGATTTTATTTTAAATATCTATGCTTTTAAAAAGTCTTTCTTGGAGTTCCAGTCACTGAAATATTGGAATGATTACAAATGTAGTATTGCCAAGCCCCTTATTTTCAAGATCATGTCCTCCAAATATCATACCCTTCTGAGGCGATTGGGGCTTATTTAATGTCTGAGGTATATTGATTTATTACCTGTACACAGAATAAGTAAACTTTAATGAAAATGACTTATTTTGAATCATGGTTCTGAAGATTCAAGGTCAAGGGACTAAATTTTGCTGGCAGCTGAGGCCAGTGTGGGACATGGCATGGTGATAGACGGGAAGTGGACATGTGTGTGTCTATTCTGGTTTATCTTCCTCTTATAAAGCCACCAGAATTCAATAACTGTGGAGACCTAAACCTAATATACTTCTCAAATCTTAATCATTTCTCAAAGACCACCTAAGGATACATAGTGAGAGAAAGTGCCACTCTTCGAATACTTCTCAATGTGAATTACTTTGTAACACTTGTCCCTTAGGGGTGCAGATTCCAGCCACATTACAACCACAGCAGGTAGCATTTTGCTGTGCTACTAAGATAAAGTAATGACTTACCATAAGAAAAAGTAATGTCTACAGGGATGCAAACACATCTAATATAATAAATATATTGGATTAGTATCATTGTGCTAAATATAAAACACAGGATGATAGTGAATTAAGGGATTATTATGCAAAAATGTCCTGAATTTTTGGAATTTTAAAATAAAAGCTGTACTCTTTACTTTCTTAAGAATTTATTTGCCAAAGACTTTGCAGTCACTTAGAAAACACAAATTTATGAAATCAAATAAAAATAACGTACACAGTCATAGAGAAGGATATAAAAGTGTGTATGTGTTGTTTCTATTTTGCTTTTGTCTTTAATTTAAAACAGGAAATACAGCCATCAGCAAAATTAAAGACATAGGATTTGTTTCTCATCACATAACATTTTAAAAATTAGGGCTTACAAATCTCTAAGTGTCCATCTCTGAAACTGCAACCCTTATTAATCATAACAGAGATTACTGTATTGATATTGCAGTCCTTCTTCACTATAATATTTTCCTTACAAGTAATTCTATAATCTCAAAGTTGAACTTAAATGAATTTCTTATCTAATAAAAATATAACATATTTATCATTTTCCTTCTTGAGTCATATGTTAGAGTATATCTAAGGATTTTCCATAGCCAGAAAGGTGCCGCACGTATGTTATCTCAAATAAAAAAGAAAACTTACTGAATAAATGAGTCATCATTATAAAAATAATTTTTTTTCTTAAAATTACTGTTATAACGAACTGTGATATCTTTGAATATTCTTGGTATGGCATTTTGTCTTAAGACACAAAACTACTATCTACTTTATAAATGACCCATAAATTTCACTGCCAGTTGAGCAAAAATGAAGAAGAGTATTTTTAAAGAACCCCTTAAGAAAAAGATAGAAATATATTATGTTCCTAAGGACTAAGTGATTAATATATTGGAATAATAATTAAAGTTGCTAAATAATGTTACAGTGATCAACAAATAATGGTGATGTATAAAATATAAATTAGAATTGTTCAATTGTGAATGTCTTTGGAGGCCTCATGCCTACATGAAGTTCAAATATTGCTAACTCTCATGTGTGTGTTTTCTCTGTGTTCTTGTGGGAGATTGTGTTATTGTAAAATATTCTTTGCCCTCCTATGAGGCTTCTAGAGTTTGGAAAATTCCCTACCAGGCCCTTCTTTACTGGTCCTCTCCATCCTTAAAGATCATACAATTGCCTATTGAGGCCAAGTGACCATTTTGTCCCAAGAGAACATTTGAAAATGTCTAGAGACATTTTGTTTATTATAACTTTGTGGGTCTTATTAGCATCCAGTGGGTAAAAATAAATGCCACTAAATAATAGTATTAAGATAGTGTTTCCACCCCCACAACCAAGTATTCTGGTCTCAAATATTAGTGATGCTGAGTTTAAGAAAATCATCTTAATCAGTGAAATGTATGTTTCATGATACCCCGTGTCTGAAAGGAGGATAAGATCCGTAGTTTGGCTCTCCATCATTTTTTTCCTTCACCATGATATGACCTAAAGTTCTCAGATAGAGTCTAATTCTGTACCCTTTCCCCAAAAAGGAGACTAAAGCAGAGCTACAGCCAAAGCACAATGGACACGTAATGCAATAAAAAATATGAACTTCTTTTTGTAAAGAACTAAAATGTGGGATGTCCTTTATCACCACAACATGATTTACTTAACATTAACTGATAAATTATCTGTTGTTTCCCAGTAATACTATTTCAGTGTCTACTAGAGTAGCTCTTGCATTTGTCTCTTTATTTGTACTGAATTCATTTCATGAGCATTTTATTTATTATCCTCCATAAAAAGTTGAAAATATATGCTAAAGATGTTGTTGGTTGAAGAAAATATATTTTATTGGTAAGAGTTTTGATCTTCTAATGCGAGAAGAGACTGTAAAAGTATTCTAATAATCATCTTCTGTTGAAAAGTTGAAGAATGTGAAAGACCAGTTCAACTAAGTAAATTATCCTAAATTTAATACAGTTTTGAACATTTAGGTTTTGTTGAAATTCCAAATGCTTTGCAACTAATTGAACAGTTCATGAATTCTGGTTCTCAACAGATTGAAAATGGAAACTTGCAAACACTCTCCCAAATTCCATCCAGAGCACTAGACATTATGGGACTGTCTGGCAAACTCAGTTTCGTTGTAAGGGCTCTTACACTAAATTTATCTAAGCAGAAACTTATACCATGATCAATGATTCTTCCAACGGATGTAGCAAAAGAGCATCAATGTTTGCAGTCAAATCTGAGAAAAGAGTTTTAACATCTCTTAGTTTAAAAATTATCTTCCTATGCTTTTCTTACCACTTGTCAAAATGCTTAGTGAATATGTATGCACAGATAAATTTGTCTGTGTTCTGTAGCGTTTGGTCTCCTTGATGCAGTGTTTTTTACCAATCTGAAAGATTCCTTGCAAAATAGAGTTTGCCTTATTACTGTGTAGTTCAGAGTACTGGGCACACAGTGAGCCTCGTGGCTGATTGAGTTAATGAACACTTGTAAATGAATAGATGATTTTCATTTATGCTTATTTTCACAAAATAATTTTTGAAACCTACTTATCACAGAAACTAAAGATTTAGAATCAATATAAAGTTTCTATGTTTACGAAAAAATTTTGCCTAATTATTTTTCTTCAATACTCATTCTTGGCAAGATGTAAGACCAAGAGGTGTTGTAGGCCAGAAGTTGACCTTGATTTTCAAAAGATTACGGATAGCGCATGAGTTCTTTATTTCTCAAAGGAGACTTCAAGAAATATCCACTTGCTAAGCTAAGGAATGTTGGAATGTAGGGAAGGCAAGGCAGTAGTAAGGAACACAGTTCAACTACATAAGAAATCTTTTATACAGAAAGCACCAAGCTTGTAAATTACCATCCTGCTCCTCAGGACAAAGTTACACCCATACTGATGTTTCAAATTTTGGGCGATATGCTTTGGCATGATAGTGAAATATCTCATTGAGGCTCTGTGTTAGATCTTGTGACTTCAGGTGAAGTATGGTGGAAGCTATGGTGTAATTTTGTGTTTTAATAAAAGAGAACCTGAAGTTCCCTAATAAAAATATAAAAAAGAATTGTCTTCGGATGTTTAGACTTCATAAAAAACTTAGAACATTTAAAAGAGTTTTGAACCTCAATCTTCTTTATATTAAGAATGACATCATTTTATCGTAAATCCTTATGTATTTCAGAGGAAATTTAATTTAGCACAACCTTCTTTGTTATCTAAATGAAAGTCTATGCCCTCAATGCCCACACTAGCGCTCTGCTAGTATTATCTTGTTTGTCTCTTAGATTGCTGCCTTACTGGGAAAAGTTTTCCCTGAGTTCATAAAACAATATAGACCTGCTTTTTCATTCTGGTGAATCTTCTATAATTGTATTCTTTGTCCTAAAATCCAATTTTTCTACATGAGTCAGGGAACATTTGTTTAGTGGCAAAAATAAGGAACTTACTCTAAAACTACATTGGATTAGTTGCATTTTGTTAGTCACTTGTGTTTAAAGTAGGTAAAATAGATGTTGCTAATAGTTGTAATTATTTTTATTATAAAGTATATAGTCCTTGGATATGAGGGCAATACTATTCACTAGATCACTATGCTGCCCACTATTTTACCAGTATTTTAAAAAGAACTGTATAGATGTTTTAAAAATGAACCAATTTGTAAATGTTCATGTAGTTTATTTAATATAAAATAACCCAAAGGTATTAAAGTGTTAAATATTTATTTCCAAATATAAGATGAATTCTATAGTGTTTTTAATTCTAGAAAATTTTTTTCTCAGACAGAACTATTATTAGTGAGAACATGCAAAAATTTTCAAAATGAATTCCTTTATATAAAACAAATAATATTTTCCTTTGAAAAATTTTTGTGTAAGTGCTAAGTTAATATGCCTATATATTTTGTTGAATATATATTAAAATGCATTAATGAGTTACAACTCATAGAACAAGTAAAAAAGCAGAATTATAAGATAACTTAGTTTTTATTTACAAAAGAAATAGTGGATTAAAATGAATTAGTTAGAATATTGAAACTGACAAGGTCCTTATAGGAGAAATTGGATACAGGCTCATTAAAGTCCACCCTTTCTTTCAGGAGAAAGACTATCTTACAACATGCCCTGGTGAGATTTCAGGTTATCAAAATAGAATGTGATATTCATGTGATGAGCATTAGTGAGAAAAATAACTATAACCCACTGGAAGAAGTTGCAGTAAACAGATGTTTTTGTTTTTGTATTTGTTTTCGCATTGTTGTCATTATTTAGCATTTTTTTTTCCTGCAAATGACTGACTAGTTCATCCCTGGGTCAGTAGATTTCTCTATGTTAGTGTCATCATCAGCCCCTATGACAACAGTCATACATGATGTATAGACAGTAATGTCTGTCAGAGAATGCATACAATGCACCGAATTTTATGAGGCACAGATACTCATCCTATACCACTTCATGAACAATTCACTGACAAACGCCTTGGCTTTTCATAGTGGATGGGAATTTTTTTCTTTTGTTTTCCACAGACTTCTAGACCAATTACAGAATGAACCTTTGGCATTGCGTTATCTAAGACTGCAGAAATGTCTCTCTTTACTTATATGTGTACAGTAATTAGAAATTCCACTCTGCTTGAGGGCCTTAGGCATATTCTGCTTTGTATTTTTTTCAATTGATACAATATCTGTGATGACTAATCTTGATTGTTAGCTTGATTGGCTTTAGAAACACCTAAGAGCTTAGTAACAAACTTCTGAATATGTCTGGGTGTATGCGACACAATCTTTGGGACTCTGATTCTTGGTTTCTCTCTCTCTCTTTCTCTCTCTCTCTCTCTCTCTCTCTCTCTCTCTCTCTCTCTCTGCCTCTGTCTCTCTCTCTCTCTGTCTGCCTTCTGGCTGCCACAATGAACAATTGTCCTGTGCCATGTTTTCTGTGTCTTGGAGCCAGCTTACTACTCACTGAAACCTCTGAAACCATGAACCCAAGTAAATCTTTTTCTCCTTGTATATCTCAGGTATTTTTTCCCAGTGAAAGAAAGGTGACAAAGACAATGTTCAAAGTGAGTCTGATATTATGATGATTACTGAAAAGAAAACAGAGAATGGTATTTTCTTTCCCAATTTGATAATATGGAAAGAAGAGCAACCAAATAAACAACTGATGAGTACTTTACGAAAAAAGCAGTTGATACAAGAGAAACTCCCAACCTCTTAGATGTCCAGTATGAGTTTACATTCTATGAAACTGAAGAATGAATTTTAGGAACAGTGGAGGTTGAAAGTAGATATATTTTGTGAGAGGAAGAAAACTTCTGTCAAGGGAGAGACACAAGGAGTTTCACATGGGTGGCACCAGATCCTGCCTTTTTCCAGGAATTTTTATAGAGCAAAACCATGAGGTGAGGTGGGTCCAAGGTGGGGAAAAATGGGAACTTGCAATGCAGGTGGGCATAAGGTGGAACAGAACTATGGCCAGCCAATAAGATTACAAGTGTAATTGCTCAGGTAAAGTTCATTAAATCAGGATCCCCTGGGAAAGTGAGTCAAGTAGCAAGCTGGCATGAAGGTAGAATAGGGCCTTTTCTGTTAGGGGTTTGGGTTAGTGGCTCCTTCTGGCTTCCTCAAGGTGAGGGATACCTATTTAGAATATCAACCCCTGATGTTCATACTTAGGGTGTGGTTGCATTTGTTTTGTCTTTTGTCTTGAGATCTGGCCTGCAGCAGAGGTGTCTGTCTCTTCCAAGACTGCAAAATATCTGGTCATCCGCACTGGCTCCTTGGAACCTAGCCCTGTCTGACTGCCTATGATATTTCTAATAAACTCAACAGCCTATAATGCAGTGACCTGCAATTATTGGGCATTTCTATATATTGATTCATTTGTTGGACATTCCTACATGTTGATTCATTTGTTTTCTTTTGTTATTCTACAAATATGTAAACCAACTAATTTTAGACTCTTGACAAAGTGGACATTCAATTTCAGTCATGCTTCTCATTTGTTTTGACAAATTTTCACTGAGAAAGATAGATGGGGGATCTCACTGGGTCTGTGACTGCTCTGCCTCCTGGTGTGACAGCTGTCTCATCAGTTTCCATGCCTCTCTCAACCCCCTTCCCACCTCTGTTTTACTGCTTCAGGCCACAGAGGAATCAAGGTCAATGTGAGGATTTGTACCTGAGATTTATTCCCCTGAGCTGTTCCTCTCACTTCCTCAGTGGTCCTTCTGCCTCCCCAGCATCCTGTATCTTCCTTGAAGGGGTTGGGGAATTTCCAACCTCATCCCAGTTTTCAAAAACTACCTTATCTGCCTTGATCTTTCTTTTACCCTTATCTTCCCTTCACTATAAGAATTACAGATTAAAAAACAAAACAAAAGAAGCAAACAAAAAGAAGGAAAAACAGAACAAAACGAAAACTCAGTTTTTAGAAACACAAAACAAAAAGCCAAAAAAGTACAATTAGCCAATTCATCTTTAAGGGAGAATCCTAGCCCATCCTTTGGGGAATCTGACACAGTAGTGGGGCAGGGAGGATCATGGAAGAGAATCAGAGTACAAAACATTTCGTAGTTCAGTTTTTCAAACAAATTTAATGAAGGTAAACAAAGATTAGAAGACCTTGCAAAATGCTATGGAGAAAAAATTGTGAGCCACCAGACAAACAGGAAAAAAAATACTCAACTCCAATCATAAGAGTCAGGGGAAAATGTAAATTTTTGCAGGAAAAACTCTGAAATGATTTTTATTTTTATTTTTTTATTTTGAAGGGGATCAAACAAAACAATAAATGAAACAAAACAATGAGAATGATATTGGACTTCAAAAAGAACACAGTAGGAAATCCACAATAGTTACTATACTGCATGTTGTTATCTTCTAAATAATTGCTCGACTGCCAGCTTTAGGTCTGCAAAAGTCGATCAAACAATACAAGCATTAAATTGTTCCTATACTTCAGTTGCTATCATCCCGGCCCATGTTCCTCCAAATCAGGAATCAATAGGCCGCTTGCGGGGTGGGGATCTTCTCTCCTTGCCTGCCTGTCCGCTGGCTCACGGGTGGGGCGCTGTTCCCTTTTTTTCTCTTGGCTGTCTCAACTGCTGCTGGCGCCTCCAAAATGACCTTTGTATGCAGCTGAATCTTTAAAGGCAGAGTGAGTTTTGAGTGGCAGAAAGTGATGGAAGTTTTCCCAAGCATAAACAAACAAACAAACAAAAAACAAGTGCTACTGGTGAAAGCTACCTAAGTAGAAATTATGAGATCTTTAAGGAAGTATGTCATAACTACTTGCCATGAAGTTTACTATGATGTCACTTGAATAGTATTTTATAAAAGTTTGATAACATTTGAATCTTGTTATATTTTGCTACCATAACTTATAATTATTTTAAAGAAGCCCTAATTTCTGTTTCTAAGCCATTTTTTATTTATTAGTTTAAGTGTTACTTATTAAAATCATGTTAATACTAGTTTGATTTTTGCAAGCCAGTGTTCTATTTATATAACCCATTGTTTATTCACAACTGCATTAATAACCCCTTTAAATGAATACAATCTTAGTTTTCTATTTAGAAATTGAGGAAATTCTTACAAAATTGTTTGAAAGCATTATAATTCCCATTAATTTAAGGAAGCACACTTCTATCAGAGCACACTGTGTGCAGAGAAGAATAGTAAGGAAGAAAACCCAAGGTATAATGGAGAGATCCACTGCTTTTTTGCCTACCCTAGAGATTTTATTTTCATTTAAGACTCTAAATCATTTGTATATAATCTCATGGTGGATCCTTTATTATCCCTTACTGCTTTTATTATAAAATTTTCCTACATGTATTTGTATATCTAAGTAGAAATTATGAGATCTTTAAGGAAGTATGTCATAACTTCTTGCCATGAAGTTTACTATGATGTCACTTGAATAGTATTTTATAAAACTTGATAACATTTGAATCTTGTTATTTATATTTTGCTACCATAACTTATAATTATTTTAAAGAAGCCCTAATTTCTGTTTCTAAGCCATTTTTTATTTATTAGTTTAAGTGTTACTTATTAAAATCATGTTAATACTAGTTTGATTTTTGCAAGCCAGTGTTCTATTTATATAACCCATTGTTTATTCACAATTGCATTAATACAATCTTAAATAAATACAATCTTAGTTTTCTATTTGGAAATTGAGGAAATTCTTACAAAATTGTTTGAAAGCATTATAATTCCCATTAATACAAATTTAAAAAAAGAAAAGAAAAAAATCATTACCTATGAATCGATTTTAATGATAAGTTTAACAATTTAGTTTAGCTTTTGCTCCCTCAAATTCATGTTCACTACAGAATTCATGTGGGGTTTTTAGTAAGCAAATTGCTATCATAATATCTTTATATTTAAGTAGGGAAAAGGAGAGATGAGCTCTTTACTTAGCACAGCTGAATGTGATGAACTTAGATAATCCACAGGAATAGACTATGCTGAGAAACAAAGGAAAAATCCACGCTCTTGTGTGATATTTTGTTACTCTTTGTGGTATACAGACTTGGTCCATGTAAAATTGAGATTTTTTTCTTCCAATATGTAAATTTATACAGTGGGGTGTGGTGTAAATGTAAATAAAATAACAATGAGGGTGTTACAGTTTCCTTGCATCTATGTGCTCTGTTTCCCCTCAATAATACCCCTACCTCTACTTCTATCTGGGTACAGAACAGGTATGACAACAGCAGAAAATATGTGGTCTGTTCTAAACACAGAACTCCAGTCTTTGCCAAAATCTGTCCTGCCATCCCAAGCTTTGAAATCAAGAAGTCAAGAAAGTCACTAGTTCTACAACCTGCACCTTGGCTGTCATGGTGCCAGCAGAACACAAGTCCCATCCTCTCCCTTTCTCTCTGTGTCATTTGGTTCTGAATCAAAACCTCAAAAGGAGCAATCTACATCATGTCCACGAACTTGAGAGAAGGTTTTGAAAATGTTTTTGTATTATTCACCTACTGTTGTAACGGCTGCCTCAAAATAGGACTAAAATTTAGATTGGGTCATTCAAAGAAAAGTGGCTTCTCCAAACTTCCTCATGCCCAGGGTTTAAACCAGCAACACCATCTTTCTTCAGTCTATATGCATGGGCAGGACATAATGGTTATGGTTTCACTGTATTCCAGGCCCACACTTGTTACGAAGACCATAGCACACCTAGGCACAGTGGGAGGGTGACGTGAGGAAAGCAGGCCCCTCCATCCTCTTCAGGCTAGCTTCGTATGAATCCTTTTTATCTTTTGATCAAAATAAAAGGCCTCCTTGGATTTGCTCAGCTGCGCGCAAAGAAATCTCCATCTAAGAACCTATGCAGCTGGTAACACTATTTGCATCCAACAATAAAAATTGCATAAATATAATCATGACTATGATATAAGGAAACCAGGATTGTTGACCACAGGTTGTAAACCCCTCTTCCAATGGGTTCACCAGTCACTGCCACTTCACTGGCCCAGGAAATATAAAACAAAATAAAATAGAAACAGAGAGGAAAGCTTAAATCCTGAGGAAAAAAGTGGTGAAAAAATGTAGAAACCGATGAGATTTGCAAAGAACTTTCAAAAGCACCTCTGCCCCAGTTCTACATGGTAAGTCTGCAAACATTACTTTATATCTTATCTTTGGCTACTTGATAATATGATTACTTTGTTTGATTTATTTTATCTGGTAAATGACATTGACAGTTACATAAATCATGTGGCTAACTCACTGATTTAAACAGATGACTACAATGGTTAGTTTTCTACCTTTTGAAAAAATTCTGACATTTTCCTACTATGTCATAAAAATGCCTATTATTTGAATAGGAGAATAACAAGTGTTTTGATAGTGCACTGAATTGTATTTTTCTTGCATGACTTCTAATACCTCTCAGTGTTCAGAATAGAAAATAAAATCTAGAAACGTATCAATGTCATGCTGTGCACGTACAAAAAAGATCTAGCCATTCCCCAAAGTAACTTATCACACAGACTCTGTGGTTGTTTCTGATTTAAAGCAAAGCTGGTCTTTCTGTAATTTAAATAATAGATGCAAATGTCATGTTAGGCTATTACTTGTTGAGGAGAAGAGGCAGGCAGCCTCTTACCAAATGCCTTTGCATTGGTGCTGTGTGCAGCCTGAAGACAACTAGAAGTAAACGGCGGTCCCTGTGGGTGTTCACCATCTCCTCAGCTGCTCAGTGGTCATGAATTCTTTTGTGTAAATTCAGGGACCCCATCTAGCTCTCAGGCTGACTTCCTTTTGAGGAAACACATCCTGATACTAGATTCTGTGTTTCCCTTTTCTCATTAAAGCCACCTCTGCTTTTCAACCCATTAGTTTACCACTCCAGAAGCCTGACCTTTCTCTTCAGCATAATTAGGGGTGCTAATCACTTTGGTCAAACATACTGAGGGTCTGTGGCAGAAATTCAATGTGAGGAAGGGTAGCAGATCTTCTCGAGGAAACTCACAGCACATGACCAAATGGCTCTGTTCCTCTCTTCTTCTAAATAGGATCACTTTAAAATGTGTTGCTCTGTTTGGTTATCTTGGCTTTGTGCCCAAACATGAAAAGGCAAAGAAATTAAGAAATTTAAAAAATCATTTCATTAATATTGGGCTTAAAATCTCCAGGAAGAAAATAAAATGAACAATTGATCACTTGGTTAATTGTTTCAATCCAACAGAAAGTGTATATAAAAGAATTTCATTGGTTCCTATCCTTGGTTCCCTAAAGGTAATTTCTTGTTGTGTTAACATTTTAATATTTTTTAAACTTTATTTTTTAATGAGTGATTATTTGCTTTGTCTAATGATTGCATCCATCGTGGGGTGTTGACACATGTGTATGACACATCCTAATTCTTTCTTCACTCCTTTCCCCTTCTGTCTTTATGCTCTTCCTTGGTCCCCTTCCCTTTTGAAAAATATCTCTCTCCTTGTTTCCTATTATTGATCTTTTAATATGCTCTTTAATTCATTTATACTTTGGGTTTCTCATGTAAGAGAAACCATGCAATGGTAATTTAATGTTTCAAGTTGGCTGGGTCACAGTGCCCAGATACTCAGTTCCATATAATTCTGGATGCTTCAGTGCTTTTGGAAAGGATTAACATTTTGACTGGTGGATTATGCACCTTGAGTAGAGTGTCATTCTCCATAATGAGTCTCATTCAATCTGTTGATTGTGTGAGAGAAAAAGGCTAACTTCCCTAGCAGGAGAGGTAATTCTGCCAACAGTTTTGCTTACAAATGCAACCCTTCCCTGGGTTTCCAACTAGTCTTACTCTACAGAGTTTGGACTTTCCAAGCCTCTACAACTGTGTTAGCCAAATCTTTCCTATTTTTGTCTTCCTGTGCCCCTCTTTCTCAAGTGAGATCACTTGGGAAATTCCAAATCTATACATGCAACAACAATGTGTATAGGTGTGGACTTTCCCAAGGGATTAGAGTGTGTTTGTTATTTATAATGGGCGCCTCATTATACAATGGTGTGCTCAATTAATGGAACACTAGTTTTTCACTAAAAATATGACTACCGACTGGGGTTATTCATGCCAGAAATGCTAACCATATGATTAGAGAGCTCAGCATTTGAAACATGTATCACCCAGACCTCCTGCTGATTGTAGAGCAAATCAACAATGTTGCAATAATCACAGTGCATAATACAACCCAAAGAAAACTGGGCACACAGGCTCAGTGGAGCTTCCCTAGTTAGCTACATTATTTGAGTGTTGTTATGCATTGCTACCAGGAGCAAAATGTTTTCTTATGAATGCTGGAAGTTTTATGTCTAGAATCCTTCCTGATGTTGCCTTATGTATCTCCTTTTCTTGGAACTGCTTCTGTTTTTTAACCTTTTGTCTTACAATGTAGCTTCACTTACCAGTAAAGTACTGGAAGTTAGTCTGAGCATGCCTTTGAAATATTACAGAACCTGAAGATGGCTGTGGAGCCTGATTTGTATGTAGTTGCCTGAAATGAGATTTACCTGGAAACCCTGAAACTAGCTGGTGTCCAAAGGGAGGGAGTCTTGTGGAGGAGCATGCCATTAATTTACATTTGGTCAAGTGCTATAGAAAAGGTATGTTACACTGAATTTTTAAGCAAAATATGTTCTTATTGGAATTTTGAAATTAAAAAGACTTTATTATATTTCGGGATTCAAGTACTTCTGTCCAGGGATGTATGTTGAATAATTATCTCTGAAAGTTCTGAATGAAACAAGTTTGTAAAATAGTTATTCTCTTTACTTATTCTCTTTAGTTTTCACCTTAGTTTAAAAACCTGTCAGTGCCTCCAGATTCTTGTAATCTGACACTGCCTAAAGCGTTTATTTATTGACTACTCAATTTTTATCTCAAAATAGAGATAACATATACTTAATTTCTATGACGATTAAATTAGAAATTTCATCTAAAGTAATTTATGAATCACTTGGAGCCGAATAAGCTCTTGGTAAATGTTCAAACTCTGAACAATTTTTTAAATCTTTAATAATATAGAAAGTGTTAACATGCAATTGAAAACTCATATCATACTAATAGTCTTTACACACTCACATAGAAATGAACAGAAAATAATATTAGATGTTGGTTAACAGTATACCAGAAGTTGAATACTATAAATTTTCAGAGGGATGACACATGATTGGTTAATATTTAACTCTAACAAGTGAATGAGAGCCAAGGGATGATAATATAACCTATTTTTTTGAACAGTGAATGAATGAACACTCTCCACATTGCCATGGTAATTTTCCTTTTCTATGTGTTAATTGTTTAACCATGTTGCTCTGGGAACTAAAATCATGTTTCATAATATATTAAAGACTTCCATCTTTAAGTTGCATCAAGCATATAAAATGGGTACCATCTCCTTATGAAGATATTCTTTTTCTTGCTTTATATTCATTTTAAAATTTATTTTATCATTCATCTCTCTGAGAAAATGACTTATCTTTTGTTTTCTTACATCCTCAGGAATCTTCCTACAGTCATTAGTGATTCTGAGTACAGTAATTGTTAATTTTGAGAACCCAAAAATAGTAACAGCAATACTTGGTGTTGTTAAACACTGTTTATTTCTATTTAACAGCTATAAAGTAATAGAAAATTAAAGGGAAAGAGGTTCAAAGTGTTACTGCTTTCTTATTCATTTCAGTTACACTTGTTACTATGAACATACATTGTTTTTAAACTAAAACTATAAAGCAAATTAAAAATGCGAAAAAGTTTATATAATCAAACTACTACATTCCATTTTCACTACTAACATTTTCAGTACTAAAACACTACTAAGACACCACAAGCATTTTTAAAATTTTCTAATAATAACTAAATAAATATAATAATAATAATTCACATGTAGTCAGATAACCTTGAAAGAAAAAAAATTATATTATTCCAGACCACTCCCACCTGATGAGAGTTTGGTCTGGGAGACTCTTTCATCAAGAAATCTGTTATTAACACTCAATATGATGTATCAGTTCAGTGATGGAAGCATATTATAAAAGCCATTGACTCAAAGCTGTAATTGGTACCATGGCAAGTCCAAAATCTTCATAGGAACTGTCATTAAAAGGAGAAAGGAGATGTAAAAACAAAACAGAATGAGACAAAATAAATAAGAACAGAGAAAAAAAGTGAGGAATTATGAAATTAAAAAACCTGATAAGATTTTATAGTTTTTGCTATTGTATGGTCTAAAAGTGTATTTTTTATTTCAATTTTTCTTTATATAATACAATTCATATTTCCATTGAACTGGTTTTCTAATTGCACTTATTTGGTAGCCCAAGTAAAAATAAATAATATTGACTACCACGTATTTTTAAATATATGCATTAAAATTGTCTTGGTTAATTTTCTGTTGTTGCTGGGACAAAACACTCAACACCCAAAATGAAGGAAGGAAAGGTTTGTTTAGCTCATAGTCTGTGCAGAATTTCGTCCATAATCAGCTGACTCCAAGGCAGGGTGGCATGTCTGAGGGGCAGCCATTCATGGTGGCTGCAAGCAACAAGAGCAAAAGGGCAAAAGGGGGAAAAGCACGCCTCCTTCCCTCCCTTATATTGTATGCCAGCTACCAGCCCCTGGGCAAGTGCAGCACTCACACTGCCAATCACAGCACTAGACAATGAACCAATCACAAATGCTAGACTTGGCTGCCTTCAAAAGGCCCCCTCAATGACTGCATGAGGCTTTGGGGGGATATCCAGACTCAAACCATAACACAAATCATATTTTACTCTAAATGTAATTTCTTCCCAGTTCAGTTGGTATCGTACATAAACTTTTTTATTTTCTATTTATCTGGGTTTGATGGACTCTCACGTGCACTAGATCTTGTGTAAAATTTTGACATGAATTCTCATATACTGTGTAAACTTTTACATAGAACACAAAAATGAAATAATTTTGACACTATCATGTGATAAAGATACAACATGTGGTTTTTCAAATTACTTTAATCTATATGTGAGATAGTTTTAAAAACAGATACAAACTATTGAGCAAACTTGTAAGTAATATTGATAAGGTTACTCAATAGAGTAACATATCCAAAGAAAATTTGTGAATACAATTTTATTAATCAAAGTAAGAACTTGAATTAAATTAAAAATGTATTTAAAGTGTTATTGGATTTGTTTGCTTAGTAAGATTTATCAATATCATTAAATACTATTGTTCTTGTATTAATATGTATATTTACTCATCTTCTAAAGTAGATGTTAAAGAGTCAGTAATAGTCTGAATAAATGCTTAAAGAAACAAGATGCATGAATGATATAATGTATAGCAATATATCAGAAAATTGATAAGAATTATTTTCTCTAAGAAAATTTATGAGAATCTAATCACATGAAACTCATCACAAATGGGAGAAGAGCTGACATCACACTTATTTGATCAGATTGTGTGAGCATGGAGTTTTCTCCAAAGGTTCATGTGTTAGAAATTTGGGATCTTTGAAATATGGATCATTTAAGGACTTTTTTCATGCACATCCCACCTGAGAAGTGAGTAAAGTCCATTTAGTGGGACTGGATTAGTGTTTGTAAGAGTAGATTTTTAACAGCATGAAGATTCCTTGCACACTCGGCCATTTCTGCTCATCACTATGTCTTCACACCCAGTTGACCCTTGCCAGGTTATCACAGTGCAGTCAGGACCTTCCCCCACCAGGAAATGAGCCAAACGACTCTCTTCTCTTTATGCGCAAGCAAAGTAAGATATTTCATTACAACACACAACGTGCACTAGGACATAGGGCAATATAACCCATTTAATATTCCCTAGAGAAAAAATATTTAGCTAAAACTAGGAAATCATACATTGTTTTCTGTCAGCGAGAATGCATGATCTACTACGAATGGTTATAACCTAATATCCAGAATTCCAATTTAATGCATTTAACTCAAAATTTTGTTTCTTAATTTTACCGTTCTGTACAATATATATTTTATAAAAGAAATCAAGTCAGCATTGATCACATCCTACACTTATAAATTCTTATACTGATACATTAATAAATATCTACAAGATTTTCTTCAAGTAATACAGCAGATACTATAAGATAATATTATTTTCCAGTAAATTTCAAATATAAAGTTCCACACAGGAAGTCACTTGTCAATTTTATAAATGTTTTAAAGTTTAGTAATTACCATGGAGAAATGAAAAAACGTAATTTGGCATTACTCTTATTAACTGCAATAGTAATCTTAATAAAATTTTAGTACATGTGCTTCCAAAGTAAGAATGTGAAGAAAACTGAAATAAGCACACTAATCCAAACAAAAAATAATGGCCTTATACCAGGCATTTTCAAAATAAATATTTAAAATTCATTATTAAAGGTATGCAAAAATCTTGGTTGGCTCTAAATAAATTTAAATACTGGACTAATTAAACATAAATGCTTTTGACTATAACTTTTTTTGTTGTTTCAAGTTTTTGAAAAAGGCAGATTTCTAAATTATGAAATGACTAGAAGAAATTACTACTTAAAACCACTCAACAGGCATAACATAACACTGACATCCAGTGGCCACTTTCACTAATTGCAGAGAGGTTTTCATTGCAGAGTGCACCAGGCAGTGTTAGCAAAAGGTCTATCATTGTTATTCAACTTGATTTATCCATGTGGGAAGTAATCTCTTTATTGATCGCAATATAAGTAACAAATGTTAAAGTTGCAGAACTGTGTGTAACTAGTGTTTTCTCTAATGACTTCCAGATTCTCTTTCAGAGTGATAAACAAACAAAAATAATGTAAAACATTCAAATATCTGCACTGGTTATTTTGATATTTGTATGCATGTAACTCGTGATAGTTCGCTTTTAATAAATAATATGATGGATAAGTTTGGATTTTCAATTTGCTTTTGCAAATTATTTTTCACGTGTTACTTTGAACACCAGGTTCCATTTGTAGTTGAAGCACAACATGTCTTCTGTAAGACAGCCAGGTTCATACAGTTAAAAATTCATCAACACATAATGCCATCTCATGCAAATTACATACCCATTGCTGGTTAGCAGCACCAACTTTTCTCACTGGAGTTACCCAAGTCCAGGCAGCTGGAGTAACTGGCACGAAGAAGCTGCTGTTTGCTGTACAGAGGGAGAGAACTTGCACGAATATTGCATGGCACTTAAATACTATAGTTCACAAATGGGCACAATTTTGGGACTGGATGGAGCTGAAAGAAAGGAGAAGCAAAAAAGATCAAGATTTGACATGTGTGTGTACTAACAGAACACGATGAATGTATTCATTATACCTATGAAATATATACTAAAAAACACAAACCCATGAACAAACAAACATTACATTGGCCAAACCAACCACTCAGCATGAGTCAACATTATGAGGCAAGAAATGATTCCTACCAAGGGCCCATTTGAGGAGAACATGGTTAGACATCAGCACATGGAATTAACATTACTCTGTCTCTCTGTCTTGGTCTTCTTTGATTAGTCCTCCAATATTCTGATCATTCCAGGTCTGAACATTTAAATAACTCTTATACTGATGATTCTTAAGTTTTTGTTTTGAACCTATACATTTTTCATGACTATGGATAATACAAGTAAGATTTTACCTAATACAAACAATGCTATCAAACCTCAGAAACCCAAAATGGCTATAATCGAAACTATGACATCACTCTTGAACTATTTTTTTTCCTTCTAAAATTTCCTTTGTTTTTAAAAAGTGTGAGGTATTCAGTTAAATTTGCTAAAATATTAGTAAATAACTTTGGAAACTCTGGAGCACCACTGATTTAGAGTATCTGCTCTTATTTTGGTTGATATTTACTCAATAACATTTCCCTATTCACAGTGAGGTGCTTAGTGTAGGTTTATGGAAAATTCTAAGCAAATTAATTCAAGTCTCACACGTAGAATAGCCATTTGTAAAAATTCATGCTATATTTGATCCTTTGATAGCAAAAAAAAAAAAATATTTACAGCTGTCAAACCTCCACACAGACCTGAAATAAAATGCATTAAAATACATTTAGAAAATTCACTGAAGTAAAGAAAGTTAAGATAATCGGTATAATGAATTCAAACGTAATACTTGTTTAAACATTTCATTTAGCTGTGTTTGGTTCTTAATCTAGTTCTGGTTTTTATTTCATGAGCTCACACATTTCTTTATTTTGTTTAAGACAATTGATTAGGCTTACTGTCTCTCGTACCCAAAAACCAGAAAAATTATTTTATTCTCACATCTACAAACACATGTACTTACAGCAGAATTATATTTAAAGTTGTATAATATATCGCTACATAATATATAAATGTAGTACTGTTATAATATCTTTACATTTTTAACAATGTTGAAATGCTTAGAATTTTTCTATAAAGTGTTATACATGCATATATATGTATTACATATAAACACATGTGTTTGTTTATGTCTTCTAAAATTCATGAAACTATCAAATTCGTGCAGAAACATTTATTAAATGCAGATATTTATTGATGCAGACATTTATTAAATTTGCAAATGTAACACACACACACACATATATGTATATATTTAGGGAAGATTTAATTTTAATTGATTTTATGGCCCTGGCTTTCATTTCAAGAATCAAATTTGTGAGGAAAGTTACTTTATAATCTATATGATTCTTTATACCGAAATGCTTTGGTCTCACATCTATTTCCTGTGTATACTCGTTTCACTCTATCTAGCCATACTATTACCATGTGTGTGAAATCTCAGGAAGGGGCACCAAGGCGAGCTCTCTAGCAGATACTGTTTTGGCTGACATAGATGAGACAGCACTACAAAGACACTTCAGATTTCTGAACCTAAGGCCAAGATTTCCCTGTGCTCATTATTTTATGAATATTACTTTCCCAAGTAATATTCACAGTCACTTTTTACTGATAGTTTGGCTATTGAAAAAGAACTTGGACTAAAGAGAACATTTAAAAATGATACAGTGGAAGGGGTTTGATAATAATTTACATGAGTTTTGTTTCAAAATGTTTATCATTTGTGACATGATAAAGGAACTATAATTCCTCTACCCTAATGTAATTTTGTCTTCACAGGGAAAATAAAAACCCACAGCAAGTACAAGTCAGAACCATTTTGTCTGTTTGGATTTCTAAGGTACCTCAGGGCCATGAATCTCTGGTACTTGTAACAATGTCTTGTTGTTCTGGAGCTTGCATTTATGAAAATGCATAGGTCACAGTTCTCTGAATTGGATCCCCTTATGTGGAGTCCTGGTATCTACATCTGAAGAAATGTACCCAGTGATACTTACGTCCCCTTGAATTCCAAATCTAATGTTCTATCCCAGGATATTTAAAAGCTGAAAATTAGTAGTAATAATTCAATATACTTACTATATAAAAGGTCAGCCATATTATTGAATGCAATCTTGTGGTCTTCATTTATAACATCAGTGAAATTCTAACAAGCTGTATCTAATACTGCTGATTTGAAAGAAACTGCAAAGTAAACTAATTTGAGGAAACTCTTCAATGTTATATTTATAAGAAAGTAGACAAGAACAGAACTAGAAAGGTACTCAGAGGACAGAACATAGTATGTGAATCTCGAATAAAGCAAAAATTATATAAAAAATCCTTGGGAGAAATTTTGCTTAAATAATTTCTGAGTGTCGTTTTCTTGCTAAGTTTAGTAAATCAAAATGTTGTGTAATTAGTCAGTACACATGAACCAGTGGTCTAATTTGATTAGTCACATATTCAAGACTTCTGTTATAAAGTTGATTACCTCTAGGAGTTAAACTAGCAGCTTTGTGTGAATTAATAACGATAATTGAAGCATCATTTAATTAATTATATAATTTGGGGATGTTAATGCTAAGTCTTATTCTAATTACGTGATAAAACTGAATCATTAGGAAAAATTCACTTAGGTGTGAATGAAATATCAATAAAGGATATTAGCTGTTTTTATTAATATTAGCTGTTTTTATTATGAACAACAATAGAATTATTTTCACCTCTAGGATATACGTCTGCCTGCAGGCAGTTGTTAATTGTAATGAATGAAATGGCTCTGTTCTCATATCACATATTGTGCATTCACTTATGACTTAAGCCAACTTCTTTTTCGCTACTTTTCTAGAGATAGTTTCTAATTATTTTTAAATAAGTTCACTTAGAGTCCTTTGAAACTATATATACTATCCATCAAATAGATCAAAGAATGGTCTTGTGGGACGACTCCACTGCACCCACTTGAATCTGGGCAACATTCCAGGGATAAACCCTGACCCTTGTCCTAAGGCAGAGACAAAAAACAAAACAACCACGACAAATAATCAAATCTGCTCTAAAATCTTCCCGAATTCCAAACCAGCTTGCAAGCACACCAGACCTGGCTTTGTGACCTACAGAGACCCTTCTTCACCTGGAGCTCATTGACACTTCATCCTTACAAACGGCATCTCATCCATGCAATTATCACAGGATAAATTATGGAAAAGATCATGCATAATAGGCGAGGCTGCTACCACTCAGCGCCCTGTCCGTCATACTGTGGATTATACTCTGAAAACCCCAATGGCTGGAGCTCCAAAAACCAATGCAGCATTTAAACTCCTGCATTGCATGGCCTCAGCGCGCCTGTTATTTTACTTTGCTTGCTCACTCTCAGCATCCTGTGGCCTTAATAAATCTCACTGCTGTTTTCTTAGCTTTGCGTGCCACGTCCAGTTCTTTGTTCATCAAGCACAAAATCCTAGAAACCGGTCTCTGACCCATGGCAACATACATATGAGGTTCAGCAAATATAATGCATGACAAATATATCAGCATTTCACTCATAGATGATTCTACAAGCTTACAAAAAGGATATTTTCTTGGTGTGTAGAACTGAAATATCGTTTTCATAAAGAGTTCTCACTACTCATTGATGATGGATCAGGCTAAGCAAATAAAATGACCATAACTCGTCAATCCATCATTAGTTTACGAGCTCTAAATCGAAAGTTTATTTTCCTATTAATGATTCTGTTCTCAATACATTGAAGTCAATATTAATTATTCAGAAGATAATGTGAGGAGTTGGAAAACTACACTACTATCTTTCCCCTCCTGTGGTTTTACACCAGAACTGATAATCACTGAATAGGCAAAAACCCTTAAGTGAACACAGTAGCATTAAATGTATACTTAACATATGTATTTCTTTCCATATCTTCATAAAATTTTTGCAACTGCTTCTCCTTGTTTATAGTCTTAATTTTCTCATTTCTAGTATTGAATATTGAGTAAAAACATAATTGATTGAAAATAATAGTAGACATTTAAATTTTTATTCTTGCTCAATGGTTTGCTTTCTGTTTGTCTTGCAAAGTTAATGCAAAGCAAAATGAATCCAAAGTGGGAATTTTATAATACATAAAATTAGTATTGTTCACATTTAGAATTGTTTTACAATAAAACAAAAATTAAAGGTAACAAAGTAGTTTTGATTTTGAGAATAAGTAAGAATTACTTTAAGTTTAAAGATTTGTTAACATATTATGAAGTCCATTCATAATAGTAATTTTTAATGGAGTTTCCTTGGTCACAGGTAGGCAAACTATTTTAGGATGCACACCTTCTGAATCTGTTTGTTTTTTGAGCCGTGGTGATTATTATTTATTAAAAGTTTTAAATAGCATTTTGTCTGAGTCCTCTATGTCAGTAGGACAATAGAAAGATTTTTGTTAAGATAATTTTGCTGATCATTAAAGTACAATTCACCTTTCAGTCTCTATTTTATCATGCTCAAAAGTGGTTCATTTATAATCTCATGTGTCATGTAGTCTTATTTTTCAGAAAGTAAGCCTTAAGAAAACTGTTCTATTTTATCTCTGTTCTGTGTGAGGTAGTGATATAGGAAAAATGATCCGAGACCTCCAAATGACATGGGGGAATGAAACTCTCAACCTACTATACGTCTGGTGCGAGTTTGTGTTCTCTAAAATCGAAGAATGAATTTTAGGAACAACAGAGGGTAAGAGCAGAATATATTTATTGAGAGAAAGAAAGCTTCTGTCTGAGGGACAGAAGGGGACCCGAGCAGGTTGCCGAAGACTGTCATTTTTAGGGACTTTTATAGAGTAAAACCATGAGGTTAGACGGGTCCAAGGCGGGGAAAATGGGAACCTGCAAGGTGGGCATAAGGTGGGACATAACTACAGTTAACCAATAAGACTAACTGCTCAGGTAAAATTGATTAAATCAAGGACAAATGAGGAAAGAAGTCACGTAGTAAGCGGGGATGCTTAACAGCAGTGACTCTTCCTGTAGCGGGTTGAGATGCTGACTCCTGACTTCCTCAGAGTGGTAGAGAACTATTTGGCTGTTGACCCTTAGGATGCAGTTGTATTTGTTCTGTCTTTTGTCTTGATATCTGGCCCACAGCAGGAGGTGCCTGTCTCCTCAGAGGTTACAAGGTATCTGAACTTCTGCACTGGTTCCTTTGAGGGCCCAGCCCTATCTGACTGCATATAATATTTTGTCTAACTCAGTTTTCCTGTAACGGTAGGATATAAGAAGTATAGATAAAAATGAGACAAGGAAAATTGTAATGTAAAATTGTACTTTTTAAAAAAAATTGTAGTTTTAGTACATGAAAATTATTGAAGTTTTGTTTTTTCCTCCCTTTCAGAAAAATTTCCTAAGAGGATTGGGGACAACAAGCCTGTAGAGTAAACACTGGCTTTCACCTGTAAATGACGCTCTCTCCTAAACCATCCTTGGAAAGCTGAGCACATGACACTTTCAAATACTCACAAATGTTTGCATTTTAGCATTGCCCACCAAAGGCCAAAACCTTACACACCCCAGAATGCACATCCCACTAATCCATTTTGGGTGCATCCTCAAATACATACAGGTAAACCCAGCTCCAAGCCACAAAATGCTTCTCCTCTTGGGAGGGCCCACTCTATTCCTTTGATTGTGTATTTTAAAATTTTTTGCCTAATAAATCTCTTTTTGCTTCATAACAAGAAATCCTAAAAGTTCTGATTTTGCAGTGGAAGTGAGTGAACTTGCAACCTGCTCCACATAAGAAGTCAAATTTCCCCACCCCGCTTTCAGAAGCTTCTTGGATCCTGTCTGATAATGATGTAGGGGAAATAACACAACTCCCAAACATCCATATGTCAGATACGCCGAGTTCAATCCCCCAAAATCGAAGAATAAATTCTAAGGAGCAATGGAGGTTAAGAGTAGGAAAAATGTACTGATAGAGATAGCTCCTAAGAGATAAGAGAGGACCCAAAAGTGGGTTGCCATGGACCCCACTTACCAGCAGAAGTTTCACTGAGCAAAATCACAAGATTGTACAAAATCGTGAGATGTGTATAACATGGATCAAAACTATGAGCAGCCAATAGGATTGCAAATGAAGCCACTTAGGTGATATTGAGCCAGCAGGGAAGCAGGTCACATAGCAAGTGTACATGGAAAGAACAAAAGCCTTTCTAGGAAAAGATGGATCAGGGAGTCCTGATCACCCACTTAGGTGATGACTCTCTAGACTTTATTGGACCAGGTGATGCCAATTTTAGTATAATGTTGAATCTATTGTTTATCTCTTGGGGAGGTGTATAGTCTGGTCATTTTACCTGGCCCTTGACAGATGTAGCTCCAATCACAATTGTAATGTGTTCTCATCTCCTTCACTGATTCCCTCTGGGGTCTAGTCCTGTCTGACTGCTTAAAATATTTCTACCTAAGTTAGCTGTCTATAATAGTAACGTATCTACTTTGTGTATATAAAATAATTGTTGAAATATAAATTCATGATATGTAGTTTCTTTAAGAAATACATATTTAAACAAAAATGAAAATGTGCAAAACATTTTAATTTAATATTTATTGTATTTTTGTGGTATGTAAAAAAATTGTGAAAAAATTATTCTAAAAATCTACACTTAAAATTATGTTTAATTGGATTTAAGGGTTAGCTCTTTGGTAAAGTGCTTGCCTAGTATATACAAGGCCTTGAGTTCAATCTCCAGTCCCCCAATAAATAAGTAAATAAGCAATGTGGGAAACTAATTTAAAATTAGGCCAATTAAAAATTCTTTGGTGGTATTTATTAAGTAAAATTTTCTAATATCTTATAAAAGTTAAAATAAAAGGCCCTGCCTTTTCTAATGATGTTTATAGAGCAAAACAACAAGACAAGGCGGTCTTAGGCAGGGAAAATGAGAAATCATAAGGTGGGTATGAGGCGGGTCAAACCTTGGCCAATCAGTAAGATCACGAGTATAATTGCTCAGATAAAATTGATTAAATCAGGATCAAATGGGGAAGTGGGTCATAATAGCAAGCCGACATGAATACAGAATACAGCCTTTCCCTGTAAGGGTTTGGTTTAGTGGCTCCTTCTGGGTTCCTCAAGGTGATGGATACCTATTTAGAATATCAATCCCTTTTGTTCAACAAATGCACCCATACCCTGAGGAAAAACATTGAAGAATCTTAGTTCTGAAGTGAATGTGTCCAGATAGAATTTAAAATATCAGTGGAGGCCCTTACTTAGTATTTTCATCTAAATCTTCTGAAACATGTGCGACCAGTCATTTCTATTCCCCATTTTCTTTTACTCAAAATGTATGTAAAATAAAGCAAACACTGTGCTTTTCATGTAATGAGACATTCCTATTCCTTCCTAATAAAATCAGAGATTCATTTACCATTTATCCTCTCTGGGGGAAATACTTGACATGGCTAACATTACTAGGAGGTTTGAATGCAGAAATGTAAACTCCATTCACTAAGGAGATCTTAGATTCCTAGCAATTTAAACCAAAATGTATTTTTCACCTAAGGTTAATAAGATTGTATTTAAGAAGGAGTTGTAACATGGACTTTTCTTGTCTCTTTCTAACCTTAATGCTCTTTGTTCAACACTGTTTTCATGTCCTTAGTTAAGGCTCCTGGGAGAAAAGCTCCAAAACTAGAAAGCTATATTTTTAACTGGTTTGCTCTGTCATTGCTTGTTTACAACTTACTTTGCTTTGGCACAAGTAATGAAATAAAAACAAGAAAAAGTTGATGTTTTCTTCTATTTTTTAATCTCAGATGATGATAATCATGTCAACCAAGTTCTCAAGCACATCTTTTTATAGCAACCAAAACTAACATGGTCACATGATAAAGGAAATCAGATGATGTTTTGAAAATGCGAAATATTACATGATTTTTCCTTGTGTATTTTTCTATGTCTGCACAATGTGAAGAGATTAGTTCAGGCCGTGGGTTTCTTTCCATCAGCTCCTTGATACATGCAGATACTGTAGCAGGTAGAATCTACCTCCCTAAAGAGGCCCATGGTATATTTCCTGGAAATTGCAGGAGTTGTATTACATACCAGGGAGGAAATAAGATTTCAGGTAAAAATTAAAGCTGATAATTAGCTGCCCTTGGATTTGAGGAGCTATTCTGTATTACCTGGGTAGATTATAATGCAGTCACAGTAATGTGATGATTTAATGAGTGTCTCTGAATTGTCAGGAGTGTCAACATAAAAAGAAAAGTATTCAGGTGTTATTGACTCTAAAGCTGAACAGGGGTCGTAGGGTAAAGAATGTGAGCACCTTTTAAAGGCTGGAAATGTCAAGAAAAAAAAATCTGCTATAGAGTATATAGAAAGAAATGCAACAATGAATTTCTGACCTGCAGAACTTCGAGATGATAAATTTAATCTACTAATATTATGGTAATTTGCACCATAAAAGGAATATTAGAAACATCATTTAGAAAGAGGAAACTGTTATAGATAAGTTAATTATATTAGAAAATTTTTCTATGCCAAAGTGAACAGAGACCCAAGCATAACTGTGATGATTTTGAGATGACAAGAAATATTTTCTCAATTAGGAGAATGTAAACCAATTTCTAAAGTAAAACAATTGCAAATCATCAGAAACAAGAGGTAGGTAAAAAGTTCCTAAACTTATCCATAATAGCAAATCAAAAGTTTAAAGTTTTGTTGAGTCAAAAACATTCTTAAGTGGATAAAAAGACCAGCTAAAAAATAGAAGAAAACATTTGCAAGCAACTCTGTAAAAAATGTCTTTACTGGCTTCTGCGTTTCTATAGACGGTTTACAGGCTCTAGGTGTCCTACGCAAAGACATGGACAAGGCACACGAAAAAGGCAGGCAGGTTTAGGGCCGGGGATATGGCTCAGTGGCATAGCGCTTGCCTGCCAAGCAGGAAGTTGTGAGTTTGATCCCAGGTATCCAAGTTAAATAAACAAAAGGTAGGCAGGTTTTACACTTATTTAAGGTAAATTAAAAGAAAAAAAGACGTAAGTACCCTGTGCTGTGTGAGTGTGGGCCACTGGGAAAACCTCAGAGTGATCATGAAGTTAAAAGCAGGAGGCATTTTTGTCTCTCATTTTTCTCCTTAACATAAGATCTAGTGTCCTATCAGAAATTTACTTAATTTCATGATGGAAGAATTGAAGACAGCACTTTCTGATTGGTCCCAGGTGCAGGGCCTGGAACCTGTGTTCTGGGCATCTGTCCTGGGACTCTGTGACTGACAGGTCACACTCACTTGTCCAGCCAGTTTGCCGTACCCTAATCTTCTGCCACAAACTAATGTTTCAAATAGATAAAGAACTCAAAAACTGAATAGAAAAAAATCCAGTGTAGAAAAAATTCAATGAGTATATGCTATAGTTGAGTAATACTTAACAGTATATGAAGATAATAAAATCTGTAATTACTGTTGTACCACCACAGTTGAAATCTAAGTAAGGGTATGTATAATTTCATGATTATTGATTAACCCTATATTTACTATAAAAATAATATATAAGTAGTACTTTTGTCTTCTTTAAAATATTTTTGTTATTTTAAACATAATTTGTAATGTTTGCCATGTGACCTAAATGTCTCATGAGATACTAATCAAAGTTTCCTACAAACTTGGCCTCATATTTAAAAAAATTGTCTTAGTTACTTTTAGCTTGTTGCTGAGACAGAATACCTGACACCCAAAATTAGGGAAGGAAAGGTTTATTCTTACAGTTTCTCGGGAGTTTCAGTTCATACTTAAGTTGGCTCCAAGATAGCATGGCATGACGGGCCTGCCTTTTATGGCAGCTGCAAGCAGCAAGGCGCACTGGCAGAGAGAGAGAGAAGAGGAAGCGAACAAGAGGAAGACCCGCCTTCCCTTACATTGTATCTCAGCTCCACCCCTGGGTGTGTGCCAATCCCAGCACTAGACAACAAACCAATAACAAACCAATAGCTCAGCCCCATCAAAATTATATGAGGACTTGGGGGTACATAGTATACCCAATACAAAGATTAATATTCTATGTTCCTATAGAGATAAAGTAATACTTTCTCTATTTTCCTGAAAGTAACCACATTTCACTGTTCAGTTTTCCCTTTTTTCTAAAGCAGTAAAACATATACCCTTTAGTTTCATTAGGAGCAATATTTTTTCAAATTTCTATTTATTTTTCTGTTTAATTTTTTTATTAAGTACAACCCTCTGAATTAAAATGAATCAAGCCAAAGGTAGTGTCAAAAGCCAAAAAATGGTTCCCCATAGCTATGTGAGTTCTAATCCCCAGAATCTGTGAAGATATTTATTTATGGTAAAAGGGACTTTGCAGATGTGATTAAATTAAGAGCTTTAGGGAAATTATCTGGCATTCTTCACAAGGATTCAAAAAGGAAGGCAAAAGCAATTTATTTACAGAAGAATGTTAGAATAATGGAGCATAAAAAACACTTAAACAGCCATTTTGGTTTTGCACATGAAGGAAGTGGCCATAAGCAAAGCAATATGAGTGACTTCCAGAAGCTGGAAACCAAGGAAACAGATTTCCCCTTGAGATTCCAGAGGTAGCCATCTTTGCAAGCACTGTAAACAGTCCAAATAAAATGATTTTGATCATCAGTCTTCATAACTATAATGTAACACATTTTAAAAAATTAACTTTATTGGTAATTTTTTGATATACATACGAATCACATTTATCATAGGGAATTTGTTCCTTATATGTCTTGATCCTTCTTTTCCTATTTGTATTAAGTGGATCAGTGTTTTAGCAGCAATAGGAAACTTTAAGAAAAAATGTTTTATAGATGATTAACAGAGGATTTTGATTTAAAGTAGTCTGGGAAAAAGTACTTAAAGGTTCATTAGTTTACTAAATTGTAATTATTATAAATCATTTTAAATGTATGTTTACATTTTATTAGTACATATAATTCTTTAACAGTATGATTTTGAGGTAACATTTTTTTTCAATTAACAATTTTCCAAATAGTGTAATTCTGAAAGCATTCTGTTTATTTTTTGAATGTATACAATTCATATAATTCAAGTACAAAATTTTGGTAAGACTAGATTTATTTTTATGCCTTTCTGCATATGTAACTTGAAATACTACAATCATTTGATTAGTCTTTTTCATAAATTATTGTCAATACTCATTTCTCAAGTATAGAGATAACTGTAATTTGATCATTCTTTCTATTTACATTAAAATGAAATCCGTGCAGTTAATTCTGTTTATTCTTTCACTTGAACCACTGAAATAATTGCATTTTAATAATGATATACAAAAACACAAAGTTAAATGAAGTCTTAACATCAGTAACAGGTTGTATATCTGTTGAGGTACTGTATGACTTATTTTTAAGATGCCAAAGCATTTGTTTACTACTTTATAAACAGAATATAAGAAAAAAACCACAAATTTTAATGAGAATTTGTTAATACACAGTTGATTTCATTTTTAAAATATTGCTTTATTGCTTAGGTATATTTTATATGATAAGTTGAATAGAAATTTATAGGATTCTAAGTACTTACACTACCTTTTAAACATAATTAAATTTCAACAAGTTCACTGTGAAACTATATTGTACTGTTCTACAAATTTATTCACTTTTATAGTTACCATATAATAAACAATTATATTTTAGAATATAATTTATAAGTATACATGTCTTAAATACAATTAATTTAATTAAACTTTTACTAAAATCCAGAAAACCACCCAGAAATCAAGATATAAGACATTTGCTGAATCGCTAAAACCTCATTGATGTTCTTTTCCAGTCAAAATCACCGTTATTCTGGTATTATTCTGGTTTCTAACACCATAATTTACCTTTTCCTTTAAAAAGGGGATTATGTAGCATACACCATTGTAAGCCTGACACATTTCATGTAATGTTATATTGGTGAATTAACCCATGTTGTTGCTTACAGCCGAAGTTAATTTTTTATTCTTTTTCTGATTAGGTTGTACAAACACTGCATAAGAAAGTTAGTGAATCTAATCTTAATTGGTAAGTTTTATTCTAGTTTCAAACTGTTTCAAATAATGTTACTCTGAGTATTCTTGGGCATATCTTTTGAAAAACCTTCCACACTCTAATGGCTATTTTAGCAAGTACAGAAAGAAGTGCGTTGCTTTGGATAGAGTATTCTTATGATCCCTTTTCACAGCCAAATAGCTTTCTCTCTCTCTGTTTTTATTAGTACATGTCTTTAATGCATTCATTGTGGATAGTTGATTCTTGTATGTGACACAATTTAATTCTTTGTGCATCCATCCATCCAATTGCTCTTGGTCCCTTCCCATTTACAGAAGATATGCTTCACTGTTTCCTATTGTCTATTTTTTATTTACTCTTCAATTTATTTATAGTTTGGGCCCCTCACATAAGAAAAACCGTATGATATTTAAACTTGTGGGTGTGGTTTGCTTTACTTAACATTATAGAGTCAAGCTATATCCATTTCCTTACAAATAAGTCAAATTTATCATCTCTGTAGCAGAGTAATAATGCTCCATTGTGTATAAATAGCACATTTTCTTTAACCAGTCAGCTGCTAATGGACATCTAGGCCATTTCTAAGATTTAGTTGTGACTTGAGCTGTCATTAATATGGATGTTCAGGTATCACTATATGTAATGACTTAAACTCTCTAGGAAATTTATCAAAAAAGGATACTAACTGGGTAGAATGGTACTTCTCTTTTTAGTTTCTGAGGAACCTCCATACAGATTTTCATAGTAGTTGCTTTAGTTTATATTGCTACCAACCATGTAAAAGTGTTCCATTTCCCCGTACAGCCTCACTAGCACTTGTTATCATTTAATTTCTTGATGTCAGTCATTTTCTATGCAGTAAAATATAATCTCAGTGCTGTTTTAATTTACTTTTCTCTAGTGGCCCATGATGTTGAATTTTTTTTTCATGTATTTATTGGTCATTCATATTCTTCTGAGAAGTTGCCTATTCAATTCAGTCATCCATTTTGTGATTGGGTCTTTTATTCTAAGTGGGGGTCTAAATATTTTTGTGTATTCTTTATGTAGTCTAGATATTAGTCTTCTGCCTGAGGTTAGCTGGCAATTTTTTTCACATTCTATAGGTTGTCTCTTCACTTTGTTCCTTTTTGAGGTGCAAAAGGCTTTTAATTTGATGCAATCTCATTTCTTTGATGACCTTTTTTGTCTACCTAGGGTTCTGTTTAGAAGGTCCATGACTGCATCTATGACTTTAAGAGTTTAATTCACATTTCTTTAGTCTTCTTTTATTTTCTAGCAGATTAAGTGTTTCTACTTTAATATGTAGATTTTTACAATTCATTTTCATTTTAGTTCATGGAGAGAGACATGAGTGTGGCTTCCATTTTCAGCCAGTGGATGACCAGTTTTTCTCTGCACGATTCACTTATGTTTTTGGCCTCTTTATCAAAGATTGGGTCACTAAATGTTGTCTGGGACTGTTACTGTGACCTCTGTTCTGTTCCATTGTTCAACATGTCTGTTTTTGTGACAATACTGTGCCATTTTTATTACTGTGGTTTTGTCATATAACTTGAAATCTGCAATTGCATCGCCTCATGCTTTGCTCTTCTTACTTACCAAGGGCTTTTTTTGCTATCCCAGGTCTCTTTTGGATCCATATAAACTTTTGGCTTGTTTTCTATTGTTAGATATGAATGCTGTTGGTGTTTTCACTAGGATTGCGTTAAACCTAAATTAGTTTTGGGAGTATGTATGTTTTCACAATGCTGACGCAGCCTCGCCAGGAATCAGGGAGGATATCAGGTTTTGGTGTCTTGGCAATGCTTCTTCTGTAGAATGGTTTGGAAGAGTCATTTCCATTCTAAATTTTTTGGAAAAACTGAGAATAATTGGTGTGATTTCTTTCTTTTTTGGAAGAGGAGTTAGGGCAGGATGACAGTCCAGTAAAATGTTCTGGAAATTGTCTTCCCATTGAAACAGCAGGTTGAACAGTTCCTCACACATCAATGTAACTTCACTAAAGCTAAGGAAGACAAGCGTGAGGTCACAGAGCCTGGTGTTAGTGTAAAAACAAAGTTTTCACTGTGTCTCAGACCTATAACTTTTCACTACATGGGTGAGAGAAACACTTCATTCAATCTTTCCCTTAGCCATGTGCACCTGACACATGGATCACTTCATATCAAACTTATAACATGAATGCATTGCTGAGTTTCCTGTGGTTTAAATAATTTTCTTCTGTTTAGACAACATTGTGTGAAAACCCATGATGATGAATCTTGAAATCCATAAATTTCACTATTACATTTCTCAAAATGAATGTAATATCACACCAGGAGAGAACATCATTACAGATGTTTAAAAAGTATAATCGCATATTTCAAACAAATTTAGCAAAATAAATTTGGTATCTGGGACAAACTGTATGAAATACTTAAAGAATACAGCTTATCAAGACTCACAGTGAAATAAAATGCAAAACAATAAATTTGTGGGGTTCCAGCGAGATGACTGATTGCTGGTGCTTGATATACTTTCTCTCCATTACTTTTTTAAAAAAATATTTTAATTTTTGTTGTTACATGATGTGTGAGAGGGGATTCTCTAGACAAGCACAACAAATAGGAGCATTATCCAAGGAGATCGATTAGATAGAGTTGCAGGACCATGGGTGGGATTGGTCACAGTGGATGTCTACTTGTTGGAGAGCAGGGGCCCAGCAGCTGCTCAGAGACTGGGAGCCATAGAACAAGAAGACCACGGGCGTAAGATAAAATCGATACTGAAGGCCTGAGACCTCCTCGGAGAGTCATTAGGATGAATCTGCATTGAGAAGCAAAGAAACTAGAGTCTGATATCCACAGCCAATGGCAATAGTAAAAGATGCACCAGCTCAAGCTGGAGGAAAATTGAAATAGAGGCTGAATTCCTTCTACTTTCACTTTTATTCCATCTGGGTAATAAATCTGTACGACGGTGCCATCCACCACCAGGAGTTTCCTCGGTTTGCTAACCTACACACCAATCACCTCTCCAATGCATGCCTGAGTCTGATAAGGACAAACAAAAAGTAAAAGCAAAAGGCTCATGTCCCCCTCTGATACAAAGAGAAGATTCCCATTATTTTTTCTAAGAGTATCTTGCTTGGAAAACAAAATTGTGTATACTTTCTCTTCTCTTGTAAATTTAAATACATATTTTGGAAAAATAAGCTTCGGATTTTTTGGTCAGCTGCGAGACCCAAGAATATCCTTATCAAAAACCTGGGGCCATATCATTTCTTTGAAATTTCAGCATCCGAGGAAACTGCATCCTTATCTTTCAGTGTGCAGAGGGGTAAAGTCCTAAATTCAATGGTAGCCTTTTGCCACACTGCAAAACTGTGCCCTGTCATAAAGACATGGAAAGTTTGTTTTTCCTCTGGGTAAAATCCCTTGACTAACCAGAAGTCACCTAAATTGCCAAGCAAAGTTAGGATGAACTATATGTGAAAAATGGTACTGTCAAGTCTTCGTACCTGAGGAATATTATTATTTACCTTGACTTCATGTATCTGATAGGTTTTATCTGCTTGGCTCTATTAAAGGGTGGGGTTTCTTTCTGTCTTTGCATGTCTTAGCAGATTGCCTCAGAGGCACATCATATTTCAGTGTCATATTTACTTAGCAGCAAACATGATTACTTTCCTAACTCTCTTTTTGGGGAAGATTTTGGGATTTTCAGAAGATTTTAATTGAATTTCCCCAACAGTCCTTAAATGACTCTCTTCCCTCTGTGTCTTCACATGGCCTACTCTGTTTATTTGTGTTTACATTTTCCTCTTCATTATAAGAATGTAGGTCATATTTGAATAAGAAGCAAAAGATCTCATATTAATTTAATTTTTGCTACCAAGACCTATTTCCAAATGAGGCCACTTTTGTAGATACTAGGATCTAAGAACTCAGTATTTTGAGAGGCTGTAGACACAACTCAATCCATGATGGGGATACCTGGGGACTGACATCATTGCACGATGCTGTAGTGTCTAGTAGGACTTTTTGCTTTTTTGATTCAGAGGAGGTTTTCATTTTATAGAAAGCAAGAGTGTATCCATGAGACAAACGAACGGACTGGTTTGGGCTTCATTTTTGATTTTTCATGATCAGGTCTCTGCGTGCCTCTTTGTCTCTGATGTTTGAGTTTTATTACTGCATTATCTGCAAATTACATGTGCTTTGTCTTGTAGCTCGTTTCAAGCAGAAGCAAGTGGTGGCAAGGTTTACAATGATAAGATAGTAAGTTAAATGATTTATTACCTTTCTTCATACATGCTAAGGCCTCAAATTTTACCAAAGTTTACAAACAAGCCAGAGGTGTAGTTGTACAGGTATAGTTTTTGCTTCATTCTAACAGCTTCCTCTGCATACCCCTTCAGTTCCAAGGGCATTAATATTTCCCACTGCTGATCGATCAAGGATTCTTTACTATGCATTTGTCAATTTTCTTCACCCTATCCAGACTTGTTATCATCCTTTCTTTAAATTCTTTTGTCATCTATTTTTAGTGGGACCCAACATTTACCATGACCCTGACTATTATACCTTCAGTAGTTTAAGTGCATCATACAATAAATACCTGAAAATCTTTTTCTACCAAACATTCTCATTTAGTTATTTATTTTACTCATATCCCAGTGCAAAATCAACCCTTACTTTCTTTCATGGACCCATCAGAAAGGAAAAAAAAAGGTCTTATAGTCAACATTTCAAATCAGAAAGACTGTTACATAGGTGAGCTTGTAATATATTTTCAGAAAACTACCAATGTGAGAATGTAATCAGATACAATGGGCCTCAGTACACTGCCCATGTGTATAGAAAGGACAGAGCAGACCAAGTAAAGCACTGGTCCTTGATCCTTCCCCATGACTGTATGCAAATGCTTTATCACTTTACAAAAACATGCTGTAGGCATGCGCTGAACCATGCATGACGGCCGTATTGTTATTGTAAATTATACCTTGGTTTCTATTTAAGCGAGATGATTCTACCTCTACACGTTTTCAGACTTCATGCTTCATGATCCTATGATTTGCACTGGCCATTTCAAATTGTTTATAAACAGATTCTTCACTAAAGAACAAGTAATATCTCAGTTATTTTTGCTCAAGGATAAAATAATCCTAGGCTTCTTACGACAAAGTGTATTTTTCATTATTTTTTTCTTAGTTTCATAATAATATTGAAAGTCATATTATTATAAATTTATTTTGTTTTTCTCATATCATAATGTCATCTATAGTACACACAACTATTTAACAAAAAAATCATTGGTTAAAAATGTATTAAAGAAAACAAAACAAAATTTAAAAAGCAAGCAAAAGTAACTTTAAAGATCTAGTTCCCTTATATTTTCTCATTGAACTTTGCCTTTTCTTTCCCATTACTTCATTTTATTTATCTTTTGTTTCTTTTATTACAGAGAATATATATGCCAGAATGTATCATCAGTCAACTATAATTTTGAGCTCTTCATAGACCACTTACTGAACTTTTAATTAAAAGCTTCTTGATTTCTCTTTTGCAGACTATGCTTGAATAGTTCTAAAAATTTGTATGCTGGTTTTTGATTCATTTCATATAACACAAAAGTAAATTTTAATTAGCATACAAAAATTCCTTAGTAATGAGATTTTCATCTTTCAATGTTTCTTTCCCCATAAGTATTTCAGTAACATAAAATGACCTTCTAATTAATTATGAAGTAATGTAATAAATTAGTAAGAACTTCTTATATACTTAAAATGCACATCCACAAATAATTAAAAAATAGATTTCTGTCTACTTATGGAAAATAAGTATCAAAGGATTTTAGTCAATATTTTATCAAAAATATTAATCATGATTTCAATTCTCTATTGAAGTGCATTTTGTTTAATAGACTTGAACAATTTTTTAACAGTTCATGGACTGAGAGTTGTGAAAGTCTTTGAATACTATCATTCAGTAAAAGATATCTGAAGTGGCTTTGTTAAGTAAATTAACATTTACTTCAAAATGATAACATCTGAGAAAAAGACTTAAAAAGCTAAAAAACAAATGAGAAGCATCTGGAATTGAATAACAAAACTAGAATTTAATGAAATGGTATTGCCATTATAGATCTACTTTAGAAAAGAATATGTATCTTTAAAATTTTTATTCACGCCCCAAATATATTTCTAAGGAATTGAACTGTCTCCAGAGAATTAGTCACAAAGAAAATAAAGGAAACAAGGAAAAACAAAGAGATAGAAAAAGAAAATGAGAGAGAAGAAGGTTATCTATCTAAGTTCAATTTAAGAAGGCCATTTTGTTGTTGCATATCAAATTTATAGAAAATAAATATACTTCTACAGAAACACGTTCCTCCTATATATGTTTGCTTCTGTAGCATCTCTGGAAATGTTATGCTTACTAAAACTATGAATTTATGTTCAGATGAACACTACTTCCCTGATTATAGTGTAGGTAGCTGTCCTAATTCTGCATCCTAAGGACACACCTATTGGGTTAAGCATAGCAAGGAGACCCTTTGCTACTATGCAAAATTCCTACTCGGGAAGCATTGACAGAAACTGAAAAAAAAACATAGCCAGAAACACGAATCTACTTTTGAGCACTGTACCATTATCTGGGAATTATTCTGAAATGTCTTAGTGAGTTTATGGCAATATAATTGTTGTGTCTGTTAGGTAGAGAACTCAAAAACATAAACAGATCAGGGGAGCTCAAAATTTTAAGTGGTACCATCCAAGAACGAAAAGACAATTTTTAGTCAAGTTTCCTGTAGCTTTTATCTGGGATCTATTTTTCCTTTATCATTTTTAGTAGGAATGCTGGGTTATTTAAAGAGTTTTGAGGTCTTCTTGTGTCAATTTTTGGATTTAGTGCCAAGAAGAAATATTTTCCTGGTTCGTCATTTGTTTTCACATATTTACTTAAAATGGTGTTACGGTTTATATCTAGATGTCCCCCCAAAGCCTCAGGAGATCATAAGTAGGCTTTTTGGAGACGATTGAATCATGTGGGCATGTTATTCATCAGGGTTTAGTCCACTTGTAACCAATGTGATTTGGGAAGGGTTTAGTCCACTTGTAACCTTGTGATTTGGGAAGTGAAGCCTGATTGGAGGAAGTGGTCACTGGGGTGTGTCCTGGAGGGATCTGTCTTCCTCTTCCCTTCATTTGTCCCTCTGGTTCTGGCCTCCCATGCTATGAGCTGTTTTTCCTCTGTCTCACTCTCTTGTCATGGCACCCTGCCTTGGAGCCAGCTACGTACAGAAGCCTCTACAACCATGAAGCAAAATAAACCTCTCCTCCTGTAACTTGTGAGTGTCAGATATTTGTCACGGTAAGGAGAAAGTAACTAATGCAAATGGTAATTTTGAGTGTGACAGTTAGGCCTTATGTTCCACGTAAAAGCACCATAAAAATAAGTGGTATTTGCACTATTATTTCATTCCAGAAAGTTAAAATTTTGTTGAGACTTTAAAATTTATTCTCTGATGCCATTTTTAATTTATTCACTTTACTTTTTTCAATAGCTAATTTAAAGTTAAAATATAAAATTCATCACTTAGCCAATAAATTAGTGAAGATTTATATTTCAACTAAAATTTATTTTTTTAGAAAAAAACTTGCTAGCATTTGTTTGTGGTGCATAATACCTTCATTTTGGGGAATTAAAATCATTTTGATACTATTTTCCTCTCTATATTTATATCCCTACATTTCCCCATGTTCCCTTCTTCAAAATGTCTCCTTCCCTGTTTCTTAATATTTCACCTTAATTTCTCTCTCTCTCTCTCTCTCTCTCTCTGTCTCTCTCTCTCATATATATATATATTTGGGGAAGTTTTCATGTAAGAGAAACTATGCAATATTTAACTGTATGGGTCTGGATTTGTTTCACTTCACAGTATAGTCTCAAGGCTTATCTATTTTGCTACAAATGACTCAAATCTAGCCTCTGTTTCTGAGTAGTATTCTGCTGTGTATATATACCACATTTTCTGTTTTTCTTTATTCACTCATGTTAATGAGTATGAAGGCCGTTTCTATGACTTAGCTACTTTAAATCGCACTGCTATAAACATGATATGCATGCATGATTGTAACAAAATGACTTTAACTCTTTTCAAAGATACCCAGGGAAGGCATAGTTGGGTGACATGGAATTTCTATTTTTCCTTATTTTGAAGAATCTCCATATTTACTTCCATAGTGGTTGCACTAGTTTAGATTTACACCAGCAACATAGAAGGATCTCCTCACCCCTCAAACTTCGCAGTATTTGGTTTTTTTTTTTTTTTTTTTTTTTTTGATTCTTGAGGACTCCCTTTCATTCTAAAGTAAAGTGCAATGTCAGTGTTCTTTAGATTTGAATTTCCCTAAAGTCACAGATGCTGAGCATTTTTTTCTTGTATTTACAGGTTATTTATTCTTCTTTGGAGAAACATCTTTTAGTTTTAATTGTTCAATTGTTTTGGTAATGTTTTTGTGTTGAATCTTATAGATCAACTGGGCTAGTAAATTTTGCCTAGCAGAGATTCACAGAACTAAATTGTAAGAATAATACAACTACTACTATTATCAACATGCAAAGTAACAACTATACATCAATATAAATTTAAAACTTGTTTAGAATGCAATGAGTTAGTAATGATAGAGAAATGACTGGTAGGTAGAGGAATAAAGAAAAAATAATTTTAAATATAAGAGAAATTGAGTAAGCAGAAGGAGATTATAAAGAAACAATACTAGATAAAAG
>RJWM01014549.1:0-50203 GCA_004363535.1 Dasyprocta punctata | reverse complement strand
TGTAGACATTTACATATAAAAGTTTGTCATGTCATGTTTATAATTGGAAGAATATGAAAAGGATCAGATCATCTGGTTAAGCAAATTATGGCATGTTCACTCAGTGAAATAAGATACAGTATAACTAATATCAGTAGTTTGTGTTACAGTAAATAACCAAGAGAGTAAGTTGCAGAACTAAATAACCGAGACATTAAGTTGATTATAACTCAAAGAAGGTATTGATGAGGGCAATAAAAAAAGTGAGTAAGACATACTCTTGTGTCATGGTTCTCTTTGATTAAAGGAACTACAAAGCATGTCCATTTTTACACATTTCTGTACTATTTTGACCTTCTTAAACAGACATGTACTCTTTTCATACGAAATAAATTACAAATCATGACCTTCTTGTGTTTCACGGGGCACTCAGTTGGTATGAAGTTGACTCAAACAAAACATAAAAGAAGCTTTCTCGGGCCATTTCCCCACCTGCAGAAGGACTGAAACTCCAATTCTAAACAGTTGCTCCTTCCTACAGACAAGTGTTGGTTCTGGGATTTTTATCTGCCAAGCTCCCCTACCATTCTCTCAACTATTCTCTGGGTTTTCAGTCTCTGGGGAGGCCTGGGCACCCCTGGCATTGCCTAGAACAGGCCCCTCATCTCTGCTAGCTCTCGTGTGGTGGGATGCAGGTGCCTCTTCTCCACCCATCCAACTGCTCTCACCTTCCCATTACAACTTTAGTGGATGCTCTGATAACCACCAAGATGGCCCTTCAGAACTGAAGGACTTATTTCCCCAGATGCTGATGTCAGCTGTCAGTCCTCATCAGGAACTGCTATGGTTGAAAGAGTCCCCTTGCCCAAGGTCATGTCTCTTAGTGTTCAGCCTGCATCCATCCAGTAACTGGTCAATAATGAGGGCACGTAGAGCACAGCATCTTTTCCCCAACTCAGGACACTGGAGAGGAATAGTCCCAGATTCAGAACTTCTGAGATGCAAAGTGGAAACTCATTGCAACTGCACACTCAACTTCTGCTGCCCAATTCTTCTTCCCATCCTTACTCTCACGATGGGACCTCAGAACACTCGCTGATGACCTAATGACCCAATGTTCATGTGCAAATCCGCTGCACAGAGACCTGCCTTGCAACATCGAGCTTCCCTACGCATTCCTCTGAGATGCTGGTACTAAGGATCTCTTTCTCCCTGACAGCGTGATTGGACCACAGAGTGTTAGCCCTTCCATTCTGGGTCCCTGACCTAACCTTGTGGGTCAGGGCCTTACTCACAACCATTATGGCCTGGGACCCCCTTTCTCAGGTCCTTCTGTATTATACCTATGACATCTTTTGCAAGCATTTATTTTTTACCGGACTTCTGCTAGTTTTGGTAAAGAAAACACAGATATTGTTCATGTTCCCACAGGGTTTTCAGATCAGCACAGAAAAGAGACATTAACCAAGGAATCACACAAATGAATGCATATTAATTTGAATCATATGAAAATGCCAAGGCTACACCATTTTGACTTGTAAGCCAGCACTTTTATTTGGTTCAACCTAAAAATTATAAAATGTGATAAAGCCCAATTTCTGCCTTTCCCAGCATAAGCAATAAGCCAATACTAAAAATTCTCTTCATTCATTATTAACATGTTCCCCTAATGCTCAAACCAAAAATCCTACCCTGTTTTTCTATTCTTTTCTTTCATTTATGCCCTTGTCATTTTTCAAAATAAAGCCTCATGTCCCCACAAACCCTTGGCTGAACATTGACTTTCTCTCCACTTACTTACATGCTGTATGTTGTGATTAACATTGAGATTGAAATTGAAAAATGAGCTTGGAAACTCATGCCAGAGCTAACCAAAAGAAAAATAAATATATAAATAAACTCCCAAATGTGCCCAGGCTCTTTCTGCTGATACATGCTTTCTTGCTATTCCCTGATAACTGGCATTTGATGGGTTCCTTGCCACCTGTGCCACCCTCACCACATCCCACAGTCCCTCAGTTTAATGATGATGTATTGAAGCCATTGCTGTCATAAACAAGTGAGACTCCATGGTGGCCATACCAATGGCAAAGTAAGTGCACAACAGAGAAGAGAAACTGGGCCCAGGGATTTAGCTCAGTGGTGTAAGGGCCTGATTGGCAGGCTCGAGGTTGTGAGTTTGATTCCTGTTACAAAAAAAAAAAAAAAAAAAATGGTTAAACAGAGAAAAGAAACTGAAATTCTCAGTAGGGGGAAGACTTCAGCATGCTGGGGTGAGGAGACAGTTGGCATTTTTGGAGGGACACTGAAAATTTGTACAAAAAAAAGCAATGAATGGAGTAGGATGGGGCAGTGTGAGGAAGGGTGGATAACACGAGGACTGCAAGTAACTGGACATGGAATTCTTTGGAGAGCAGCCTTTTATTTTCCTGTTTTGTGCTGCTAAACCTTCCTGGTAAATTCTTTCCAAGCACTGGAATAAAACCCTAATGCCCTCCAGTGCTCAGAATAGAAGGGACATCTTAGATGAAGGTATATCCTAGATGTGAAATTCCTACAAGCAGGCCTGGGTCATAGGGAAGGCATTTTTACATAAAGGGAAGGCAAGACCATGTAGTCCTGGCCTCTGCTGATTTTTCCAGGCCTTCAGGGAGTTCAGAGGGCTTCCTTTCTTCTTCTCCTTATACAGGACCACCTCCTTTTTACTTGGTCAAGTAAAACGCCAGTGGTACCTGGTGACACTGATGCCAGTGAGCAAATATTGGCAATGGAACTGGGTCCCTAATTCTCATCCAGAAACTACCTCACTGCAGAGTTACTCTTACCAGATCCCCGGGACAAGTCTACACAGGAGCTATGGAAGTCATGGGTACCTTTATTTTCCTTTATAGATAAACATCTCATGGCTTTTTCATGTAAAAATAATTAAGTGAATGTGCAGAAGAGAAAGAGATGGTATGATAGTGAAATACATCAATTCAGTTGAGTCTCCAGTGCAAACTGTTGAGTAAAAGAAGCAAGTTACAAAGCATACACACAGTATTATTGCACTATGTCAAGATTTTTAGAAGGCAAAATTAAGATATATATTGTTTGGCAATATATAAATAAGATATGAAAGTATAGAGTGAAGCAGGGAGATGATACACACCACACACATACTTACAATAGTTACCACCAGGCAGGCGTAGGACATGGACCTGGGGGAGGGGTACAGGCATGGGCGTGGTAGGCAGGATTACTTTTCATGGGGCCAGGAAGTTGGAGGTGAAAGACACCACTCAAAATTATTAAAACAACATCAAAATTCCTCCTGAGCTAAACTTCTAAAATTTGCCAAGATTTAAATACTTACATGTCAGGAGTTACTGATGTAAAACACTATCATCTTTCTTGGATTTAACAGGGCATCTGCCTCTTCCCTCCTCTGGTGGACACATTTCTAAGATGGCCCTGAGGTGCCGCTTCTTGTCCTCACACCGTATCCTTCTGATGTCAGACAAAGGCCAGGCTATTTCCAGTTGCTTACACACTGTGCAACTATGAAATACAATTGTTCTAGACTTCCATTATTTGCTTTAAAATGCTGCCCACAGGCCTGTGTTAACCTGATGGCAATCATATTTTTAACTTTTTAAAAGTATAACAAGGTCTATGTGAAGATCTTATTTGAATATTGACAGAAGTGTTAGAAGGAACGCAGTGGTCGTACCTGGGTGGGGTATAGTCAATCACACACCCAGTCATACGCTCTGAGCCCTTACAGCATACTAGTCACTATTGGAGACAAAGAGACATTTTACTGAGCCAGAAAGACGAGACGCTGGCCTTAGGGGAAATGATAGGCCAATGGAAGACAAAGGGGCTAGTCATTCCAAGAAAGATTCAGGACCTTAAATGCCAGAGAGGGACAAACAAGGGACTTAAAACAGCTTTTGACATGTAAGAGAACGTTTCCTCTGGAGGAAAGAAGGGAGGAGAGCTAGGAAAGTGTGTGTGGAAAGGCACTTAGACAAGGGAGTAGTATTGGTAAGGGCAAAGAACTACAAAGATCTCAGGTATGAGAAACAAAAATCATGTAGGGTGTTATGCCCGGAACAAAGCCTGTGTTGGTGCAGTGCCCACTTTGGGTCAGGGCCTGAGCTAGGTGTTTTAGAAATATCAAAGCACTGGGTGCTTTGCAATCATTATCCATGGCACTGCCTCCCTTGAAGACAGCTTTCAGAGAGGAGTCCTCAAAGGAAACCAGAATGCCAAAAGTCTGTCGACCAATTCTACATCCCAGTTCTGATCTTTCCTAGCCATATGACTCTCAATAGGTCACTTGACCTCTCCAAACCTAACATCTTTGCCTGTTACTTGAGGATGATGCTATGGAGCCTCCACGCTTTCTCTTACAATTAGAAAAGATCATACACACAGGTTTCTCTTGGTTTGCTGAACATCCTGGAGCCAATCACCCAGGGATAGGGACAGGGCCACAGCCTGCAGCATACTTGAGGTTTTGCAGTGTCTTCTGCAAAGGATAGATTAGCAGGGAGAGCTTATTGAAATGGTTACTGAGTGAAAGTCTGGGTCTTCAAGAGCTCTGCATCCATCTTAATGGAGTGACTTGGGAAGTCACTCTTCGTTCATAAGATTCTTCCTAGCAAACTCAGTGAATGTGAGCCCACCTCTGAATTTCCTACAGCTTCCTTGTGTTCTGTAAGATCTCACCCATGAAGAGTGCTTGTGTTTTGTGGAAATTGATACCAACCTGTGGGTATCAACTGGAGCTGGAACTCACTCCAACAAAGACACTGTTCACCCCTTGGGCTGGCTTGGAGCAGCTCCTGGGTTCCTTCACAAACTAAGAGCTCTACAAACACTGTCTTCCATGGTGCTCGACAATGCTCAAGGGTCATTGATGGTTAATTGCATATTTAGCTGTAAGGCAAATTTGTGGATGTGACAGTGAGGGTATTTCCAGAGACTGGCCAATTCCAGTTCTGCGGGAGGCTGAGGCATGAGGATGCCAAGTTCAAGTCCAGCCTGGGAAAATTAGTGAATCAGCAAGATCCTCTTTCAAAATAAAAGCTAAAGGAGCTAGGGATGTTGCTCAGTGCAAAGATCCTGGGTTCAAGTCCCAGTTCTACAAACAAATAAAACAAACAAACAAAGAAACAGAGATTGAAATGTGAGCTGGTGAAAAGTGGAACTCTATTCTCAATGTGCAGACACTAAACCAATCTGTGGCCAGAAGGAACCCCTCTGCTCCCCCCACCCAAAAAAAGGAAAACCAGAGAAAGATAATTTCCTGATTTTTCTCTTCCAAAACCTTCAAAGCCTTCTCCTGCTGGTAGATTTCAGAAGTCCGTGTACTCCAGGCTTTGGGCTCCAGAACTCACAGAGTGAGCCCAGGTTCTCTGGCCTTTGGGCTTTAACTAAAAGGTACACCATCAGCTTGCCAGGTTCTGGGCCTTCAGACTTGAACTGAGCCTAGCTATGAGCGTTGCTGTTTCTCCAGCTTGCAGATAGACTATCCGGGGACTTCTCACTGACCATAGTCATGTGAGCCAGTTTCCCTAATAATAGCCACTATCCACCAATCCATCCTGTTGATTCCATCTCTCTGAGCACAGTGCCTCCTTCAGACAGATCAAAGAGCTTGAACAGCTGCCCAGGGCTGTAGATGCTCGTCTTGAGCAGCTGACACACTCTGTTCCCTAGGAGAGCACATAGTCAAACGGAAGCTGACCCCAGAGGGGTTAACATGTTTATGGTGGAGCCGGGGCCAACCGAGGAGCAGATCTGCTTCACTGGGAGGTGGCAGAGACCTTCCTGGAGCAGGCAGCCTGTGCTACACCTGGGGAGTGCAGGGAAGGGCAAAGAGCTTGGTGCTGGAAGGAGTAGCTTGGGCCTGAATTCTGTCAGAACCGCTTAGCAATTGACTAACTTTTTTATTTTTCATGGTACTGGAGATCAAACCCAGGGCCTGACATGCTAGGCAAGCACTCTACCACAGAGTTACCCACCCAGCCCAGCTGAGCAGTTTCTTATCCATAATCTCACTGGGCTTCAATTGTTTCAACCTTACGATGGGGTAATAACATAACCTGCCCGCAGGACTGCTGCAGGATCTAAAGGAGATGACAGTTGAGAAGTCAGGCTCTCCTCCCTGTTCTGAGGAGCCATGACTCAGCCAGTAATGGAGAGCAGGCCCGTGGCCCCACGCAGGCCCAAGGCGAGCCTTTGCAGCAGAAACTGGAGAAAGGACTTTCCCATTCATGGCCGCATCTGCTGTTGTGGTGGAGCTTGAGCCTTCGCCTCTTGACAAGGGGGCTGTTGCTGAGTAGTCAGGTGCCTGGGTCTGGCTGAGCTGGTGGGCAGCTGCCGTACCGGGAGTCATCCCGAGGTCCTTTCCATCCTCTCCCATGGCCAGGAGTCTGAACCTGCACCTTCAGCTCTGGAATCCCTCACTGTGGCAGATGCCACATGGGGAGGGAGCACCACAGCCCGAGTCTCACTGAACCTTAAGAACTTTCAGCCCCTAAAAACTACCCCAGCTCAGTGCCGCCAGCCCGCTCATTCTTCATCATTACAGCCGGCTGTGCTGCCCTCCAAGGCCTTGTCCGGGAAGCTTGAAAGGAATCAGACTCAGACTCCCGGATCGATTCTAAGCCTTGCCTGTTCTTTCTAATCAGAACAATGCTGCCCTACACTAAGTCCACTCTTCTTAAAACGCAAAGGGCTTTCTGAAAGGTGTGTAGATGATGATGAATTGGGACTTGAGCCCGGCCTAATCAAACCCATGCATCTTTATCACCTCAGAACAGAGCACCGCGAGGCTGCAGCGAGGACAGGGCAGGAGCATGGCTGTGAGCGAGGAGGAACGGGATCCACGCTGCTCTGCACCGAGCACGAAGCTGGGCCTTTGCAGCAGGGCTGCTCCACGCAGGCTCCCAGGGCCTTCCCAGCCAGAAAGGAGGGTCACGAAGATGGGACCGGAGTGTACATCTGAGAATCTCTTCTGGAAAACGGGGAGACTTTGGATGATAAAGAGCTGTAATCCCAATACTCTGGTAGGCTGAGGTATGAGTACTATAAATTCAAGCTCAGTCCGGGCAATCTAGTGACATGCCAAGGCTCTGTCTTAAAATTAAAAATATAAAAAAGAAAGGAGAAATCAGTGTACTCAGTGCAAAGATCTTGGATTCAATTCCCAGTACTTAAAAAAAAAAAAGGATAACAATCACATTCAACCCATGAAACAATCAGGATCAAGTAAGATAACTCAAGGACAGTCATTAGCTCAGTGCCTGGTTATAGTCAGAGCTGACTCCAACTTTTTTCTGAAAGAGAAAAAGTACATGTTGTGCCCACCCAAGCAAAGAGGCACATGGCACACAACCATCTTGGGTCTACCTGTCTCCTCTGTCCGGAGTGGAGCAATGCACTAGATGTCCTCATGTGCACTTGCATTTCATTCTCTCATCAGTCTTGGGAACAAGCATAACTACCTTGTGACTCATGTAAAGATGAGCACAAAGATTTGAGGCGACCTAACCATGACTTTCTAGTGAGGATCCTCTACAGCGGAGTGGATTAACTTAAAGGGACAGTTTGATGGTGATTCACAGTGGATTAGGGTTGAAAATCAACACTAATAAAAATTGATAACTGCAGCTATTATAGACCATGCACTGCTGACAAGTCATTATAATTGGATAACCAACCTCACCAGTCAAGTATGATACAAATGCTAACTTGTTAAATGCAGTCTTCAGCTCTGTGACCGTTTCCAGAGGGCAGGCCCAGTGTCAGGAAGACTGAGTCCCCTGCTGCTGAGTGGGGTAGCTAGGTGAGTGGGTCCCATGCCCAGGTTTGCACATAGCATCCAGATGGGCTTCTCTGGACAAGTACAGGGGTGCTTTGGCTTTGGGCTTTGGGAAGCTGGACACCAACTTTGTTGCATGAACTCCAGGAGTTTGTTTCGGGGAGGAGAACTTCCGACCACATTCCTCCTGAGTGGATACCAGCTTCATCACCCTGCTGCTGTCGTGGAGAGTAGCAGCTTTCTGTAGGAACATGTGGTCCTTATCTCTGCAAGAACCGGAGACAAAAGTTTCCCAGCTTGGACCAATTCTCAAGTTTCTGTCCTCCTTTGATTCTCTAAGCTCGTTTAAGAAGTCACAGGAGCTGGGCATAGTGGCTTACACCTGTAATCCCAGCACTCGGGAGACTGAGGCAAGAGAATCATTGCAAGTTTGAGAGCAGCCTGGGCTACAAAGTGAGCTCAAGGCCAGCCTGAACAGCACAGCGAGACCCTGTCTCAAAAAAAAAACAACAACAAAAAAAAAGTCACAGGATCCAATTCCGATGGGAAAAAGAAGAGTCTTAAGCCTCAGAGCATTGCTGAGTCAGGATTAGAGCGCTTCCCTCTCACAAATCATCAGTCAGAGCTGGGAGAGCCTGGGCCATTGTACAGTCCAACCTTATCTTACGGGTGAGGACACTGAGGCTTAGAGGTGATTTGGCCAATGTTACACTTCTAGCTAGCAACAAGGCCTAACTTCTAGTTAGTAACTGAAGTACTCTGCTGCCTCGGCCTCCATCCCTACACACGCGCGTGCGCATACACATGCGCGCACACACACGTACACACAGATTCACACCTTTATAGGGCACAGGGCACAAAGGTAGCCCCCGGTCTACCTATCTTTATTCCATACATGGAGAGAAAATATATGTATTGGAGTAAAATTCTTGTACATTAATCAATTGTCATTAATCTCCTTCAAAATACCTACCCTAATTTTGAGCACACATGTCTCATCATTCTTTCCACTTTCTGAAGCAGTTCTGGAAACCTTTTGTAAGTTCTTCAGTTGTGCTGTCATGCCTGCCTTGATGACCTGAAAGGACTCAAGGCATTTATTCTTCACGGTCATTTTAACTATGGGGAAAAGCCAGAAGACATACAAAGACAGATCTAGTGAAAAAGGTGAATGAGGGCAAACTTAATGTTTTTATTTGGCAGAAATCACTGTAGACAGTTGATCAAGGAGGGGTGAATAAAACATAGTTAATGTTTGAATAAAAATATTTATTACACTAAAAGGCATACTACTTCCCCCTCAAAAGACTCTCGACTTCAAATACATTTATCCCATCATTTTTGTCAATGTGCTTTGTGTTGTGATGTATTTTTTTCAAATTTGCACATTCACCATATCTTTTGATTGTCCCTTGTGTAGAAATGATGATGGCTGCTGTTTATCGAGCGCCATGAGAGCCCTAGTTTCTGAGGTTGCACTGTGTGCTGTTTTCCAGCAGAGGACCCTAAGCAGTCTGTTTTGTAAGAGGTGCCACAGTCTCTCCCCAGGGTGCCTGGAGCTGGAGCTCAGAGGAAGGGAAAGCCAGGCTCCTCCTGGGAACTACCGTGACCAGGTGCACAGTGGCTGTCCTCCAGCACCTAACGGGCCGCTGGGGTGCAAGACACTGAACTTCCTCATCAGCACTGTGGGACACAATATTGTTCATCATTTATCAAAACCTCAGATGGAACTGGGTGTGCTGTATTTACTTAACTCCTTTGCAGTAAAATCTTGCCTCCAGTACTGCAGCAAGGTTTCTCTGTCCACTCCTGGCATCAACTACTAAAGGAGGAAGCTGAGTGTCTGCCTGCTTCTCTCTGCCATGGCTGCCCCAGGACCCACTCCTGCTCGAGCACAGTCTTGTTCTGTGACCAGACACTGTCTCACCCTCGCTGTGCTTCATTTTCTCATCTGTGATTAAGCAGTCAACATAGCATCTAACATGTACGCTGAGGATCCCGGGCCTCCATCCTGTCACAGCTGTATGGGGGTATCAGTGGGTACTACTGATGTCCCCATTCCCCCCGACCAGAGGGGCAGAGGCAGAAAGAAGCCAAGTATCCAAGTTTATTGAGAGAAAAAAAGCTTCTGTCTGAAAGAGAGACAGAAGGGGTCCTGAGTAGGTTGCCAAAGAGTCTGTTTTTTCTAGTGACTTTTATAGAGTAAAACCCTGATGGGGAAAACTGGGAACTCACAAGGCAGATGGGCTTGAGGTGGGCCAAAACTGTGGTCAGTCAATAAGATGAATTGTTTAGGTAAGATTGACCAAATCAGGGACAAATGGGGAAGCAAGCGAGCATTCTTATGGATCAGGGGATTGGGATGGTAATTCCTGGCTTCTCAAGATGTTCCATACCTAATCCCTAATGCTTATACTTAGGGTGTGGTTACATTTGTTTTGCTTTCTGTCTTGAGATCTGGCCCACAGCAAGAGCTGTATATCTCTTCCAAGGTCATAAGACATCTGGTCATCTGTACAGGCTCCTTTGAGTGCCTAGCCCTGTCTGACTGCCTATAATATTTCTAACTAATTCAGTTGCCTGTAACACAAGGACGCTAAACCTGGAACATGTGATAGGGGCCAAGGGGTGACTAAGACCTTCGGATTCTGGAATGGTCTCCAGGCAGAGGGGAGTTTGAAACTGTTCTCCATGGCCTAAAGCTCAGAGCAAAGGCCACTGGGTAGAAGCAACAGGAAAGCAAGGTTCAGGTTAGCATAAAGAAGGTCTCGTCTTCTCCCATGCTGGTCCGCACCAGGCCTCACTTCCATCCACACTGCGAGGTTCGTGCATTGCACGCTATGCCCGCACCATGGTCACTCCTGAGGCCAAGGAGGTGACCAGCCACCCAGACACCCCAGCCAGAGCCGAGGAGGAGAGCCTGGCGGCGGCAGGTGTGTCTTCCCCCAGCAGCAGCCTTGCCCTCCAGGCGATTGTGTTTTCCTTCCCTTCCTGCTTCACCTCCAGGTGCCTCAGAGCCAAATTAATAGCTCAGAGGCAGAAACAACTTCAGCCCAAGTGCTGGATATACATGTCTATTTTTTCCTGCTTCCTTAAAATGATCTTTATTTTATATAGTTCTATTTTTTTCCCTTTTTGCTTCCTTTCCATGTATTTTATATTGAGAGACTTCTCACATCTTTTCTAAGGGGTAGACAGAATATAAATGATAAATGAATAAACACATAAATAAATAAGGAAGACATAAATATCTTTTCCAAAGTAATTTTTCATTCCTACATGGTGTACATCACACAGGGCAACTGCCACTCTGACTGCCTCTCTCAGGCCACACTCAGCGGAGTGCGGGAGCCCCTTCTCAGTGCGCCCCAAGGCTGGGCTCACGGGTGCAGAGACTAAAGACAGAGACCAGCTCAGCTAGGTGAAAAGGTGGAGGGAGGCTCCGCCTCCACAATGTCCTTCCCCACAGGGCGCTGGGGTAGGGCAGTGGCTCCCACCTAACTGGCTCTCCTGCTGGGTTTGTTCTGGTAAAAAATTAGAGGAGGCAGAGGCCCCAAGGCCCCCATTCTGTACTCCAGAAACCTCTGCCACCGATCCTGGGGCTGCCCAAGCCCAAGCCCAAGAGAAATAGGACAAAGACTGCTGTGCGCGCCCCCTTTGAGTGGGGCTGCCATCTGGGACTGGATATCAGGGTTCACCTTTCTTCTAGGGGTTTCCAGGAATGGTTGGGATGGAGGGAAGGGGCTGCTTTCTCTCCAGCTGGAGGGAGTCTAAAAATGGCCAGGCAGGGACTGTTCACAGAGGGGCTTCAGGGGAGGCTGTATCGCAAACCTATTCCCCTCTCATGGGAGGAAGAGGAATCCATCACCGAAGACACAACCCCACCCAGAGCTATGCTTAGTTTGTCTTTGACCTTGACCCAGACTTTGAGTGACTGCTGTTAGATTACCCACCTTAATGTGCTGAGAAATCTCTGTCCCCAGGGATAACACCCTGGGTGCGTGTGAGTTCTGCCCAGATCCACATAAACAAGTCTTACCTTTCTCTGAAGGGTTTGAAGATGCTGCGAAACCCAAGGGAGAGCCTAGACTGTAGGGTTGCTCCATTAAATACAGTACATCCAGTTAAATCTGAGTGGTAGATAAATAATGAATAATATTTTGGGCAAAATATGTCCCAAATATTGCGAAGGGCATGCTTATACTTAAAGACTTATTTGTTGCCTATCTGAAATTCAAATTGAACTGTGCATCCTATATTTTTATTTGCTAAATCTGGCAACTTCAGCCCGGAGGCATAGTATTTCCAGACTCTCAGATGGGCTCCACTCATTTTCGAGCAGGGGTGTGATTCGAAGGAAATGCAGAGGCAGCTTATCTATGACTTCCACCTGCTGTCTTCTCTACCTCTGTCTCTGTACCTACCCTCTGGGCCAGTTCTAATCCTGCCTTGCTCAGAAATCTGTGGCCACCAACCTTCCCCTATGCACTCTAGCAACAGCGATCCATTATCTTCCCCCTTTCTGTCTACCCTGTGCAAGTGTACCCCACATCATCCCTGCTCCAGGAGGAGAGGGAGGAGACGCAGGCAGAGCTCATCAGTCTCCATTCTCTAGCAACAGAGATAGGCTGGGGGCCTTCCATGTGACCCAGTTCTGTCCAATAAGAGTGAATCACAGTGTCTTGACTGGGGAAATGTTTCCAGTTAGAGAGATTTGTTGGAGGGCTGGCGTGTGATCAAAGTCTGTCCAGTTAGAATGGGCTACAGAGTCTTGACCAGATCTCACCCTGCAAGGACACTCAGCTATCTTGATACCCTGAAGAGACAGGCAATCCATGAATCATCTGGCCTCAAGGGACCAGATTCAAGAGACAAGCTAGCTTTATCCTCTGCCCTTTTCTGCTTCCTTGAATCGATAAATCCCTGCTGGCTGAAAGCCAGCTTGTTCTGGGTTGTCCTGACACTTGCAAACAAAAGACAGCTAACTGATACAAATCTTAAGAACTGATATCAACAAGTGAAAGAATCCAGGGAGTTGTCCCATCCCACTGTGCACCCTGCCAACTCCCAAAGCCTCTGACTCCCTCTTCCCGTTATAGGGATCCAATGGCCTCACCTAGCCCTCACTGCAGCAGACAGATGAGGAAATGACAGTAACAGAATGGACATTCAGAGGCCTAAGCCCATGTACCGGGATCAGTGCTAAGCATCTCCCTTGTGCTGTCTCATTTGACCCTGACAGCAGCTTTGAATTCACCGCTTCACATCCCTGTGCTACCGGTGAGGACAGAGAGGTCCTCAGAGGTGATATAATCCATCCACAGCCACCTGGGCAACCACGGGGTGAAGTAGGGACCTGAGGCTGAGCAGTCCAGTTCCAGGGCCGGTGCCCTTCTTGGGTTCCAGTTGATAGAGGAAAAATGATCTCAGACCTCCAAATGATGTGGGGGAATGAAACTCCCAACCTGCTATATGTCCGGCACGAGTTTGTGTTCTCTAAAATCGAAGAATGAATTTTAGGAACAATGGAGGGTAAGAGCAGAAGATATTTATTGAGAGAAAGAAAGCTTCTGTCTGAAGGACAGAAGGGGGCCCGAGCGGGTTGCCAAAGATTCTGTCATATTTAGGGACTTTTATAGAGTAAAACCATGATGGGGAAAACTGGGAACTCAAAAGGCAGATGGGCATAAGGTGGGACAGAACCATGGTTAACTGATAAGATTAATTGCTCAGGTAGAATTGATTAAATCAAGGACAAATGGGGAAGCGAGTCACGTAGTAAGTGACGGATGCTTAATGATAAAGACTCTTCCTGTAAAAGGGTGGGATGCTGACTCCTGACTTCCTCAGGGTGATATAGAACTATTTAGAATGTCAATCCTTTAGCATATGGGTGTATTTGTTTTGCCTTTTGCCTTGATATCTGACCCGCAGCAAGAGGTGTGGGTCTCTTCCAAGGTCACCAAGACATCTGGTGCTCTGTGCTGGTTTCCTTGAGGGCCTAGCCCTGTCTGACTGCCTATAATATTTCTGTCTAACTCAGTTGCCTGTAACACAGTCACCTCCCCAGGCTCTTCCTTGCCCCCTGGGGTCACATTCCAGCTCCTAGGCAAGGTGGAGAGTGTACCTCGCCCACCCCAGCCTCATACCATGCTGAGGCCCTGCTAAATCCTGCACACAAGCCCTGTCATGCCTAGGTGAGGCTCATACTGCTCCCTTATGTTACAGGCAACTAAGTTAGTTAGAAATATTATAGGCAATCAGACAGGGCTAGGCTCTCAAAGGAGCCGGCACAGAGGACCAGATGTCTTGTGACCTTGGAAGAGACACACACCTCTTGCTGTGGGCCAGATCTCAAGACAGAAAGCAAAACAAATGCAACCACACCCTAAGTATAAGCATTAGCAATTAGGGATGGATCATCTTGAGAAGCCAGGAATTACCATCCCAATTCCCTACAGAAAGTGATCCGTAAGAATGCTCTCTTATTACATGACTGGCTTCTCCATTTGTCCCTGATTTGGTCAATTTTACCTAAACAATTAATCTTATTGGTTGATCACAGTTCTGTCCCACCTCAAACCCGTCTGCCTTGTGAGTTCCCAGTTTTCCCCATCAGGGTTTTACTCTATAAAAGTCACTAGAAAAGACAGGGTCTTTGGCAACTCACTTGGGACCCCTTCTGTCTCTCTCAGACAGAAGCTTTCTTTCTCTCAATAAATATTTCTGTTCTTAACCTCTGTTGTCCCTAAAATTCATTCTTCGACTTTAGAGAACACGAACTCTTACTGGACATACAGTAGGTCGGGAGTTTCGTTCCCCTATATCGCTTCCTCCTGTCTACCCTCCTCAAACTGCCATGGGAGCTCAGACTTTGTCCCTCAGGAAGGCTCTGGGGCCTAATACTCCATGGCTGGAAGCTCCCAAGCGTGTTTTACACCCTCTGAAGGACATATCCTGTAGACACTGAGACTGGCACCCACCCTCGACCCTTCTGGCCTTGGCTGCTGGGGTGCACACAGACCCGTTTGAGGCTTGCTGCCCTCCACTCCCGTCTTCTCACTGCATCTCGTTCCTCGGTCCCCACTTCTTCCCTCCCTGCTTCCTCACATCTTCCTTTCATCCTTTGGTGCAGCGCATGTGTACGGCAGGAAACCATTTCTACATCCTTTCAGGGGTTCTATCAGAAAGTCAGATCGAAAACTCAGCAGTTGGGGAGGTTGTGTAGTTCACCTGAAGCCTTCTAGCTGGTTGGCAAAGCCAAGGAAAGCAAAATAGGTGGCCTCGCTCCAGAACGTGAGATCCTGCCAAGAAGCCTAAAGTCTGCCCACAGTGTATTTATTTGAGGTATTGTTTTCCTATTGCTGCTCTAGCAAAATACCGCATGCGTAGTGGCTTAACACAGCACAAATTTATTACCTTAAGATTTGGTAGAAGCCTGATATCTATCTCCAGAGGTAAGATCAAGGTGCTGGTAAGGCTCTGCTCCTTCCTGAGGTCTTTAGGGGAGAATCTATTGCCTGGTTTTTTTCAGTTTCTTCCTTTTTTTCCTTTTTAGACTACCGGGGATTAAATCCGGTACCTTCACGCTGAGTTACATCCCCAGCTTCTTTTAATTTTGTATTTTGAGACAGGGTCTCACTATGCCATCAGGTTGTCCAGGCCAGGCTTGAACTTGTGATCTTTCTGCCTCAGTCTCCCAGAGTGCTGGGATTGTAGGTGGGCACCACCGCACCAGCCTGCTTATTGCAGCTGGTATGCACTGCCCACATTCTTTGGCTCAAGGCCCTCCTTCTGTCTCCAAATACACACCCCAGCCTCTGTATTCTTCCCTACATCTTCTCTGTCTTTGGCATCTTGCTTCGTCTTCTAAAAACCCTCATGATTTCTCTGGATTTGCAAAGATAATCCTGAATAATTTCTGTGTCTCAAAATTCCCTTTTACTGTGAAAGCAACACATTCACAGAGTCTAGGAATTTGGGCATAGTCATCTTTAAAAGGCTTCCTTACTTTGTCTACAAGAGTTCGAGTTTCCCCAGAAGCAGATCCTAAGACAAGGACTGCGACACAAACCATTTCTTTGAGCGGTCTCAGGACACACCTTGTGCAGATGGGAGGAGGCTGAAGACGTGTGTGAATAAGCAGTTGCCCCTGGATGTTTCCAGGGCTCAGTGTCTCTGGAGTCTGGGAAGCTGTATGCTCATTCAACAGGCAAGGAGACTGGTGCATTTGTGTGCCCACTGCCGCCCCTTACTGACCGAGAATCTTCCCTCTGGTCACCACCCCAGGGCCACACTCCTGAGTAGAGGAAACTGGTGCCTGAGGCAGAAGCCACCACTTGTAAAGGGTTTTTCCTGGGGAGCAACTGGTGATTGCCAGTGGTTGAGGGGCTTCCAGGTGGGCACTGGCAGTGCCTGTTAGATTTGCCGGGGAGCAGGGGGCTGGAGCCTGGAGAGCCTTCTTGGCTCACTGACTGAGGAGAGATCAAGCCAGGGAGGAAAGGGCAGAGCACCGGTGGGACCCTCTGCAGAGGGAGACCAGCTCCTGCCAACCTGGTGGCCCCTGACTTCCGTGTCCCTGCCGTGCCCATCCCATGAGTGCTCCTGAGGACTCCACACCCACAAAGTGCAAGGATTTGCTGGTTTGTAGCAATCTTCTCATTTTCCACAAGAGTCACCAGAGGCTCCAAGTGGGCGTAGCTCATCTGGAGTTTTCTAAGAACATATGGGTCACCGTGTACTGGAGAAGAGCACTGACCTCGGGGTTGCACAGAAGAGGAAAGGCTCAAAAAGCCTGACACCAGAGTCATTCCCTCGAGAAGCTGTTTTTGCCTGAGCAGTGACCCAGGGTGGGTGGGCAGATGCTCCTGGCTGGATGAAAGCCCCTCCCAGGGTGTGGCTCTGTCCTCTCCTCCTCTGCCTGCTGACTGAGGGTAGCAAGGGCATAGAAGGGGCATTGTCCTTAAGTGACTTGGTCAGGAGGCGGAACTGGGAGGTGGCACCTGTCACTGCCCATCCCTGTCCAATAATGAGAGCCAGATGCCAGGGGTGGGACATGTGGTGCTGCCCATAGGGAAGAAGAGGCCTCTGACCCCAGTCCTTCCCTTGCCATGAGGGCTGGAGCCAGTCTTTAGCAGCTCAGTGTCAGAGTTCTCAGCTGTCAAGCTGGGACAGAACGCCCAGCTGTTGTGTGTGAAAGCAGATTCCCAGCACAGCACCTGCCTGCAGGCAGTGCTAGTAGAGACGAAGTCCCTTTTTCTGCTCGGCCTGGACCCCAGTCTGGCCCTCTTTTCATCCACCAGGGCTGACAGTGGTCAGCTGACGTCTCTCCTTTAACCTTTTTAGCTGCATTTGCTGCAACTCGAACAAAATCAAGCCAGCAGCTTTTGCGTGGAGCATGTCCTCCAAATGGCCCCAGTAAAAAGGGGGGCATCTCCTGGGCCACCACCTGAGACTCCCCTCCATTAGCTCATTTTCTCCCAGCTCTGCACTCAGAGCTGACTTCTGCTAGAGACAGAGGGAGGCTGAGGCCCTGGTGCTCTGCTTGTCCTCCACCCCTACTTTCCTCTGCCCCCCAGGACCGCTGCATCTATTTCTGTGAAGCGTCTATTTACAAAGCAGGTCACAAACAGCGTGCCGTGTCTAAAGATAGAAAGTCATTACGGAGCAGACAAGTGTCTGTGCTTGTCCTGCGAGAGCCAGCCGGCTTCTGCTCTCCTTCAGCCCCTTCTCCCGCACCTCTGCACTCCACCCTGTAGCCTGCTTCTCCCTCACTGCCCTTGGCTCTGTAGCAGAGAGGCGGGGTGATGGCCTACCCCCCACCCCAGCCAATTTCAAGTGAGCATGCAGGCCAGTTTTACCCGAATTTTTCTTTCCACAGATTCCGCAAGACTAGTGCTAGCATTCCAACTGTCAACTTATCCATTGAGGAAACAGGCTCAGAAGGCTAGGGGTTTGGCCCCAGATCTTAGTGCCAGGATGCGGCAGGTCTGAGCAGGGCAGCAGGCTCACCATGGTGTGCCACGCTGTGCCCGTGGGGTGACGTCTACTGCAGTGAGCACCCTGTGCCCAGCAACTGGAATATCGGCCGGGAATAGAGGGCCCATCCTTCTACTGCCGTCCCTCTGGTCAGTCGTGATGTGGGAAACAACAGGTAGCGCCGCCCCTGGTGGTTCCTGAGTGGAAAGCAGACTCCCCAGAGGCAGCTGGCACCTTTAAGGCCAGCAGAGCCAGTGTCCCCTTGCCCCTCTGCACAGGCCTGACGTGCTCTCAGCAGCCGCGGGAGAGAGAGCTGGTGAGATGGTGGGAGCAGTCGTCCTGAGCACACGCTGGTGCTGTGGGCCTTGTGTGGTGACTGTCCGGCTGTGACTCCCCGGCAGCCCCTCATCTTGACTTTTGCCTTCACAACTCTCCTCACAGCCTCCTGGCCAGATACACGGAGCAGCTCTTGAGGAAAAACAAACGTCCTGCTACAGATCTAGGTTTTACTGAGGGCATGGCTGCTGTCCTTGGTAAAGCCACGGATTGCTGCGGTCGCCACAGCACTGGGTTGCGACTCTTTCTATTAATTTGACTCCCTTGTGTTGCACAATAGAGAATATGAGACAAGGCCTTTCATGGCATCAAATGCAAATGTGAATGCAAATGTGGATGCCGAGAGCAGGCATCTGGTTCAATACTGTTTAATGGGAAAGAAAATTTTGCGGAAGTACCTACAATTTGACCTCACTTATTCAGTATAATGGAGGTGTAGGGAAAAAACTATCTGAGGAAATAAGTGCTCTGTAATATGGCTGTGTCCGTGATTTAAGATGCAAGAATTAAAGGGTGGAAGGAAAAGCCTGCCTCAGTTCAATCAGCCTGGCATAAGGCGTGATGACTGCAGGGCTGTTTATCAGTAGTAAACAGCTCGTGGTTCCACTACGGACACTGTATCCGTTGAGACTCAGCATGGCCAGGTGAGTACCCGAGCAGCCCAGTAGAAACCTTCTCGAGGTCTACAATTCTGATGCCTCACACACTGTCTGCAGCCAGGGACCTAAGGCGGCGAGATCCCGCTGCCCAGGTTCTGCTTTTGAAGATCTGGGGTCTGTGAAGACTTTAACACCACTAGGAACCATGAACTGAGAGTTGGTTCCTATCCACACAGAAAAGAAGACGTGATTGCTTGCTCTGCACTGCACTTTCTTTACAGTGATGAACTGTCCTCCAGGAGGACTCTGGTCTCCCCTGGACAGTTTCAGGCTACTTGTGTAAGGGCCTGGTTTTGGAAGTCAGAGTGGAAGAATTAAAAACTCACAGCATTTTGTTTGAGCACATTGTCTTGAATTTTCGTCAGCTGGAATATCACATTGCATTAAAGATTCCCATGCTCTTTCTCTGATCTCTGGTTTTTGAAAATTGTGCTTGTGATCTGCCTGTCCGCTCTTCCCACCCTCCCTGACTCTGAGCTGCTTGGGGCAGAGTATTTCTTCTGTACCCAGGAGGTGCTCAGCCAATGTTTGGTGAATGACTAAGTGAGCGCAGTGACACATTTTTCTTCTGTCTGTATTCCAGCTGCATCATTACCAAGTTTAGGTCCCTGAAATTCTCTCACCAATGTTCTAGAGTAGTTAGTGGGGTATTATCCCTTTATAGATGAAAAAAACTGAGGCTCAGAGAGCTAGACCTTGTGCCAGACCTTAGCTGATGGACAGAAGGGTTGAACACAAGTTCTGGCCTAGAGAACCTCCCTAGGAACAGGATGCAGGGAGTCCAGTAGCTGCCAAGACACACTCTGTTGTAACCTAAGTATCTGATGCTTGGCAGTAGCTGGACTAGAGGAACAAGAAGGGCAGGCAGAGAACCAGTGTCCCAGGTGAGTGCAAGCTGTGTACCAGCAAAAGGGCCAGGCAGGGCAACCAAGACCAAAGCACCAGTGGCCGGTGAGACTGGAGAGGAATCTGGCAGTCACCAGTTGGAAGTGGCAAAGACCCTTCTGGGCATGCCAGGTGCAGGCAGGTGGCATCTGTCAGACTCTGGGCTGCACCTACTGGAGGAGCTGTGGGATGTGGGGATTCCTCCAGTCTCTGCATACAGCATGGGCAGGGGCTGAGTCTGCATCTCAGCCTTGCAGCTGTCTTACAGGGGACGCACACAAAGACACCAGCGTTGTGCTAGGCTTCAAGCATGGAGATGGGCCCTTCGCTGGCTGTGTGAGTCGGGTGTGGTGTTTAAACCAGAAGACAGTGTCATAGATGGAGCTATGTGTGGAGGCACCGCAGGCTGCTTTCACAGGAGAGGGATGTGAGATGCAGAAAGGCATCATCTAGGAAAGGAGGAGCAATGTTCAAAAGGAGAAGGCTTCCCCGCAAACCAAATGGACCCCTTGCATACCTGAGAGCTCCAGGGCCGGGGCATGCCTGTAATCCCAGCAATCTGGAAGGCTGAGACAGGAGGATTGCAAGTTCAAACCCTGCCTAGGCAATTTAGCAATGTACAAAAAATCCTATACTGAAAAAATAAAAAGTTGAGGGAGCCATTCACAATGGCAAGGGCACACTGTGCTTCTCAGAACTTTGGCAGGCGACCCTCCAGCAACCCGCCTCCCTGTGACAGTTTCTCCTCCAGTCACCACTCCAGTGTCAGCAAGCAGAGCCCGCCATTCAACCCTGCGCGGATTCTGCAGCACAAAAAGCCACAATCACTGCCAAGTAGCTACGAGAATATAGAGAATGTAGCAGCATTTGAGGGAACCTGAGCGGTGTGGTGCATAGAAACATGCCAACACATTTGTACTCTATATGTGGACCTATTTTATTTCTCCATCCTTATTTGTCCATTATTGCAAAGAATCTAAATATCAAAAATGCCTCCTGACTAGAACAGACTTCTGCCTTCCAACATCCGCTAGCAGATGTCTGTTTTGCTGGCAAGGAAGCTATTTTGATGAGTCGTTCTAAGCAGCCTTTTCACCAGCCACAGGGGGCTGGAATTTTGCAAGAGACTCAGGGCAGACTAAGTGTCGCCAATTGCTGAAGCCACAACGTGTGTCCCATCTGTAAAATTATCCAAATGGTTCAGGGAACACAGGAAGCAGCATTTCTTTTGTCAACATAGGCTTCTATCACCAGTGTCCTTTTTTGTGCTTTAAAAATGGATCTCGACTGTATTGCTGTCAACACCCCAGAAGACCACATGTCATTCAGCCTGGTTCTGGCCGGCCTCACTTCCACATGTAGACCATGGGAATTTGAGGAAGAGTCCTGGGGAGGCCGCTCCTATTCCAGTGGGCCTTAAAAAGTGTTTTTCAAACATAAACCCCTCTGCTCACTACACTCAGCAGTCAGCATGCACCCATCTCTCCCAGCTGGCCACCTCTTTCACACCTGGACCATGACATCAGTGCCTACCGGATGGAGACATCAGGGCAAGGCAGTGCCTAGTTACCCAGAGTTGGGAGAGGTGGCTGAACATGGCAAGCAACTCAGTGCAGAGAAAGGACGTACTCAATGGCAGTGCCACAGTCTCAAGGGCAGGGAGAATCTTTATGGGATCAGGGAAGCTTCAAGATAGCAGAGAAACTGCAGATGAGAAGGACACAGATGCGGAGTCAACGGCATAGAGGTGGTGGGGGGACAAGCGGGCTGTGTTTGAACATGGTGAATCCAGACAGGGCCAAGTATAGGGTGCGGGGAGGAAGGCGGCTGGCCCAGAGCAGAAAGGTCCTTGAAAACCTAGCTAGGCAGCTTGAACTTGATCCTGGAGGCAATTACACAGCATCAAAAGGGCTTGAGCGATGAAGGAGATGTTTTGCATTTAGAGAGATTAATATAGGGTAAAAGAGCAAATGACGAAGGGGCCTAAGACTGAGTTGAGATCTGGAGAAGATCAAGAAAAATGCTTCTGTGGCAGTTACCTTGCAGAAATAGCATGGTCAGCTGAAACTGGATAGAGAGGAGGATGTGGAAATTAGGGCTGAGGATCTGTGGGAGGGGAAGAGGTGGCTTCTGTACTCCACAGTGGAAAAGTGGGTGTGGGAGGGGAAGTTCTGCCATGCTAGTGGCGGATAATAGACACCAAGTGCTTCCTGCATGCATATCAGGCCTCATTTCAAGGGCCTGGCATGTGTGTCACTACCTTTGGACAATTCCTTTGAGACAGACTCTACTATCCCCATTCCTACACAAGCACCCCAAGGCACAGGGATGCACTGGGACCTGTCCAGGTGGGAGCCACCCTCCACAACAACCCCATTGTCCCACCTCCTGGCTAACAGCCACTTAAGGGCCTCCCATGGTGCACCAGGGATGGCATATTTCAGCTCCAGCAGGAGTGAGGTCACCTGTGCTCCCCGCTCTTGGACACTCACTCCTGGGAAACCCCCATTGGAGAGGCCCATCCAGCAGCCGATAGAGAGCTGTGGGCAGGAGCCACATGGGGTCTGGGGGTTTGCAAGTGAATTCTCCAGCCCCAGACAAACCGCTGAAGACGGCAGCCCATTGAGAGCTTGACTCAGGCCTGTGAGACCTTAGACTAGAGTGTGCCCCAGGTTCTTGACCCTTGGAAAATGGAAACTTTCACCAACAGTTGTCCTTTGAACTGTTGAGTTCTGGACTTGTTCATTATGTGACACTGACGACTAACACAGCAGACCTCAGCTCCAGTGAGGACCAGGGTGATTCAAAAGGCTGCACTCAGAAGCGCTGCTGGACTGTCTCCGGGAGTAGAAGAGCACATTTTGAGGACCGGCGTTTTACAGCAGGGCAGGGCAGCGTGTAGGGGAACTGCCTACAAACGTCTAGGTGACTGTTAGTGGGGACACCTGGGACATTAGAAAAGAGATCAGGAGGCACCTGCAAGGGCAGGGGTGCCAGTGAGTGGACCCAACGCATGTCACTTGGAGCAAGAACACGAGAAGAGGAGCTGTTAGCTCTTGAAAAGCATTGCTTTGCCAGGACTTCTAGTTTTTTAGTCCAGCTTGGGTCACTCAGCAGAAGAATTGGGTCACACCAGTGTCAGAATCCTCAGACTACCAGTAAGGGAAATTTTGTGAGTGTGTGTGTATAGTTGCAACAGTAATTTTCACAAGTCCATGAAAGCACCACTTTAATCACATATAGTTTTAGGGCCTAAATATGCTCTGAAAAAACCATCACTATTACTTTTTAAAAAAACAGGAAATCATTCAGAGCCTTTAAAGTCAAACAGTAGAATGGTCATTTTCAGCCTGCTAAGCTTGAAAATTGTTCACAAGAGGGTATGAAAGAAGAAGCGCAGGTCTCTGAGCTGGACCAAAATTAACCCAGTCAGAGAAAAGTCAAGTTGCATTTCAAATCTAGAGGCTTTCCCTGATGAGTTATTCCTCTATGCTGAACAACACCCTCTTGCACACCTGTCCCCGGAGCAGCAGTGATTGGCTGTAAATCCGTGCAGATATTTGAAGAGCACTTGCTGCCAGTCAGGCCTTGGGCTAAGAATCAGAAACACAGACACCTAAGATAAAATCTGGTTCTGCTAGCAGCTCTGGTCTGAATATTGGTATCACTCCAAAACTCATTCACTGGAACACATACCTAGTGTGATAGTATTGAGAGGTGAGCCCCCCGGGAAGTGTTTAGGCCATGAGAGCTCCACTCTCAGGCATGGGATACCCATCCTTATAAAAGAGGCTGAAGCAAGTGCCCTTATCCTCCACCACTGTGTGAAGACACGAGAGGGGACCTCTCTGAAGCACACCGGGACCCCACCACACATGGATTCTGCAGGAATCTTGGTCGCAGGCTTCTCATTCTCCAAGATGAGCAATACAATTCTGCTATTTATAAATTACCCAGTTTAAGGTTTCATTGTTTTGCTGTTTGTTTTTTTGCAGGACCCTGGAAGGATGCAACTGAAGGCTATAAAGTTCAGTGGGAGGACAAACAAGGAAGCCAGTGGCCGCGCTGCAGTGATGATGTGGTCATGGGGCTGGTATGGGTTTGAGTCTGAAGCTGAGTCTGCAAGGATGAATGTGACTCAGCTAGGCTCAGAGTTCCCAAGCCATTAAGGTGTTCAAGTTCCCCAGGGCTGGGGGCGGGTGTGTTGAACTGGGTGGGTCATGGACATGAAGAGATCCTGCTTTCTCTCAGCCTGGGGTGTAGGAGAGTTGCCCTGGGCCTCTCCACTGCTCCCAGGACAGGTACGGATATTTCCTTTATGGGATGTCACTGCTTAAAAAGATGTGCATGGTAAGGGGAACAGGAAGATCCAGTCCATTTGAAAAGCTATAAAAGCAGCACCCGGTACACTATGAAGACGTACAGGCCTCATGGTGGGGGAACTGTGATCATTCTGATTTGTCAACATCACTGGATTAAGAAATGTTTAGCAGCTTAGCTGAATACACTCCTTCCTGGATGTATCTGAGTGGGTCATGGGGGTGTGACCTTGGGATCTGTGTCTGGCCCGTGGCCCCTTCCGCTCTGGCACTGTTCTCCTGCTCTGCTTCTCAGTTTATCAGCTTTGCTCTGTCTCTGTCTTGAAGCCAGCCAACCTTGGACTAAATCCCCCTGAACCATGAGCTAAATTAAACATCTCCATCTTGAAATTGTGGGTGTTGGGATACTGTGTCTCAGAAACAGAAAAGCTAACACATGTGGTATTAGAGGGGCTGATTGGAGAGCCTGCACTCTTAACACCCACTGTAGAGTTAGTGAAGACTAGGAGAGCTGGGTCCTCCACCACCAGTTGGAAGGACCCTCACTTCCTCCCCTCTTGGGCTGTGTCACAAAGCCAAGTGGAGACGCAGGATTTCACAAGCCAGTGCTCAGGAGTGTGGAGGTTACCACCCCCATGCCATGCCCAAGGAGCTGGCAGGACTGGCAGAGGCTCCCAGGGGCCAGAAATCCCAATCCTGGCCAATCCTTACAGGCTCTGGATACATAGAGGCTGGGGGAAAGTGAACCTCTTTGAGAATAAGACAGCATCTCCTCATGCTTAGCCCAGCAATGTCGAGGAGGCCAACAGAAACAGATTCCAGATCCTGTACCTGCTGACATAGATGGACACCCAAAACGTCCATGCTGCAGTGGAAGATCACTCATTCTATCAAGACCCAGATCTCAGGTGGCACTGCCAAGATGACACAGAAAAAGAGCTGCCTGGTGGTTGCCACAGTGTAGAGGGGGAGGTGGGGCCAGTAAAGGACTGGGTGATCAGCTGCCTCCGCGGGGGTCCCTGAGGCTCAGGACCATGACGATGATGGGAAGGAAATGTGCTGTTTAACGTCGTGAGTCTCGGTTCTGCTTTCAAAGCCCCTGTGAATCCTGCCAGCTCTCCATGTGCCCCGCTCCCTTCCTGCCCGCTTCTAGTGGTTCTCTCCCCCTCCCCCACTACAGTCTACTCTTGGTGTTGTTGCCAGAGTGATTCTGTGACTTAAAGCATACTAATTTTCTATTCAATTTTGCCTTCCAAACCCCAAGAGCTGCCATTAATGCTCAAAGATAATGCTCAGCCCTGTGTGTTCTGGCTTCCAGCTAGCAACCCAACTTTATTTTCATCTTCTTGGCCGCTTGCTCACTCCATTCCTTATGTATTGGCGCTGTGCTGCCTCTCAGGCACCCATGCATGCTCTGCCTCAGGGTCTTTGCACTTGCTAGTGAGTTGACAAAGCTTACTTTTGTCTTCCAGTTCCTTGCTAAATTGTAGTCTTAACCTTCAACCACCCCAATTAAATTTGACCCCTGTCCCAAACACTGTGCTCCAACGTTCCTAGCTCCACACCAGCCGTGCTCATTTTGTGGTCATGGCCTGTCTGTGACCACTAAGAGGGACCTTCTTCAGAGTGGATCCCCTCTGTTTGTTCTCCGTTCTCTCTCCAGTACACAGATCAGCGTCCAGCCTATGAGAGGCTCTCAGTAATCACACGTGATGATTTAGGCAAAGTAGGCAGTAAAATAAATTTTCACTTGTAGATTTATAACCAGCACCAATGACTTGGCAGGTGAGAAGGATGTGAGAGTTCAACTTCTTTTCCATTTCCCACAGCCTGCTTATGTTCTAAAGTTCCTATTTGTTGAAAATTAATTCCAAGCCAAGGGGTGCGCTGAGCTGGCAGAGCCTCCCCCGTGCCCGGAGAGCACGCCCTCCGCTCCCGCCCCACGGCTTGCTGAGTGAGCCGTCCTCCAACACCCAGGCTCCAATCCGCGCCTCTCTGACGCGAGAAAACATGCACAGGGGAAATGTAAAGGTGTGGACTGCAGATGCGTCACGAGAGGATAGGGGGAAGTTAAACTATTCAAGTTATCCTGTGGGTAACACAATGTCCCAAATGTGGCAGGCAGTAAAAAGTCAGTGCCCTGAGGAAACCTGTCTCTGAGGTAAGAAAGTGACAATTTTAACAGTGCAAGATGAAACTGTTCTTGAAATTCCCAGATCACGAGATATGTTTTGAACTTCTAGCTAAAGATATAAAATACATCCTTCCAGGGCGTACAGAATTACAATCACAATGCACCAGTAAATGATGAAAAGAAAGGGAACAGAGTAATACCAACCACAGGGATCATGACCTTTATGTTCCATAACAAATCAGAGAGAGGCTTGAAAAGCAGGCTCTACTTCCCAGACAAGCCTTATAATTAACCTTGTATGTGACAGAATATTTTTGGCCTAACATTTTCATATTTATTCACCCATAGCTGAGACAGATAAATTATTTTCAAATCTGTAAGATGTGAAGAATCTCAGCTTCTTGCAGGGAGTTGCAGCTGTGCATGGTTCTCAAGTGTGCAAAATTTAGAGCTGTGCTGAAAGAACAAGACTTTGCTTTTCTATGTTTCTATTAAAGTAGAAGAGATTTCAATAGGCAGCCTTTATTAATGACTATACAAATCATTCTTTTCTTGTTATTAGGAGACCACAAAATAAGACTGGTTTTCTTTCCTTTTTTCTTTTTAAAACAGGCCTTCTAAACTAAAAGCATACTATTTCATAAAAACATTTCACAAAACAAAAATTTATGCAAAAATAATAATACATCAAGATGATTTTCAAGTTCCCATGTAGATTCATTTACTGACTAGGCACGAGGGTGAGTTGACTATTCTTCAGCAGTCCATGAACACAAGGAGGGTGCCTAAAAGACAGGGAAATGAAATATGTTAGTACACGCAAAGAAACAAATAATAATTACATGCTGTTTTGGAAGGCAGGATTTAGGCGAAGGAAATAGGCAAGTAGAAATTTGATGGCGCTAAGGATGGTTATGGAGAATACTGTAAAACAGAATCATCAAAATTAAGGACACCAAATATCTGTGTTCAGTAAAGAAGGTGAAAAATGAATTACTACATTATGGTTTAGATATAAAATGTTCCCCAAAAAGTTTCATGTGTTTGGAGGTGGGGCCTAGTCGAGAGGAGGGTCACCTGGGTTGTGACCTGGAAGGGTCTATTCTTGCCTGTCTCCTTCCTTTTGTTTTTCTTGGCTATCATGCAGGCAGGGAACAGTTTTGCTCTGACATACTCTTTTATCATGCAGTTTCCGCCTTAGAGCCACCTGACCATGGACTGATCCCACTGAAACTGTGAACTAAAATAAACCTTTCCTCCTTTAAATTGTAGGAGGAAATAGCAGGTATTTTATCACAGGAACAGAAAAGTGACTAAGGCATGCAGTGATGATGAGAGTACCATCCATGATGATTTTTATGGGTTGGTTTCAGAACAGCAATGCTCTCTAACATTAAAACATGAAATGAGTTCTGTGTTTACCCTGGCACAGTTCTTATATTCCTGTTCCTGTCTTCTAGAAGATGCAGAGCTTTTAGATATTAAAAAAAAAAACCTTTTATTAACTAACAATGGAGAACTTATGTTGATTTGACACGTAATAAGACTCCTATTTCAAAAATGGAGTGGAAATCAGAAGGAAAGACCCCAATCACAGAGGGAAAGTACCAGGGTTGGGTTTGCTTCTTACCCTGTTGGTTTGTGCCACACTCTAGAGGGTTTTATCACAAAGTGTGGCTTGGAACAACTTGGTACATTGGTCTTGGTTCCTTAGGACCTTGCTCTTCCCTGTCTCTCCAGGTCCATCTCCCTGCAAGTGTCTCCTGGCACCTTCCATACCAGCAATTGCTTATCAGTACCCCAAACACAGGCTACCATTGCCTGATCAGCCACCCCATGCCTCTTTCAGTCTGTGGGGGATAATGTTCTCCTCTTCCCTGATTGCTTGAAAGATTCTGACTTTTAAAATATGGTTATGGTTTCATTTCCTTTCTTTTTGTGAGTCCAACTTCATCGCTTTTTCCTGGGCACCTTCCTTCCTTTGGGATTTTATTCTGGGAGAGTGTCAGAGACAGAGCGAGCTTTATGGGGTCACCTGTATGGAGTATCAGCTGTGCTAATGAGATGTACACTGTTTCGGTAAAGGTTAATAGAACACCTTAAAAAGCTAAACACTCTAAATCTACTGATATTTGATTAATCAATGAACATTTTTTGAATGGCAAGTGACTAAGTGCTTTAAGGCTTATAAAATGCATGAGATTCACTCATGATCCTCTGGGATCTTGCTAGGGTAGGAAGGACTACCCCACTGTGTGGCCAGCAGTTCAAATTTAGATGGTCCCCAACAGAATGCTGATGGGCAGATGGTTAAAGGAGAGGGAAGACTGTGAAGATTCAGTAGGAGTTGGACAAGCAGGGAAGAGGCACAGGGGAGCAAAGACACTATGGAGGGATGTGCCAGCAGGTCTTGGGAGTTTCCTCTGAGTGCACTTTTGGGCCCTCCAGGACGGAGGCTGTCTCCTTACTCTGGCATGTGCAGCACTTAGCCACTTGATGGGACAGTGCTGAAAATACATACGCTAATGTAAACAGCTAACAGTGAGAGGAAGACATGCCTTCAAGGAAGGGCAAGGCCTGATCTTCCATAAGACAAAAGATGGGCACCCACCACAGTCTTCGCTGAGCCTCGCTCGTCTGCACCCACTGTGTGAATGAGCCCAACACACCAGAGGGGGCGCTGTGTATCAAGGCATCTGAGCCCACTTTCCAGCACACGAGTCTATTGATGGCCACGCGTACTGACTGCTCTATGAGGCAATGGACACGCCATGCACTTAAGGCTCCAACTTCCTTCAGAAATGCTACATGAAGATACACTATGACCTCTAAGGGAACAAGAGCAGTATCTATGGAAAATGCAATCAATCTTGTAAGTCTACTGTAGAAACTTAACCTGGAGATATATACAAGTACGTGTGCAAGAACAGAGATGTGAGACTATTTTTTCTAACACTAATAGGAGCAAAACACTGTATACAAGCATTGGTCAGTAGTTGTTTAAGTTATGCCTCATTCATATGTTCAACCAAACTAAAAAGTCAACTAAAAGGTATTTATAATATAAAATAAAACAAACTCTAAAATATACTTCAAAGGAAACTACGCAAAAAGTGATAAACTGCCTGTCTGCCTCTCTCTCTCTGTTTGCCTTGCCTATGCACTATCTCTGGAAAGACTAAAAAAGAAAAACTGAAAACAATGTGAATGGCTGCTCGTGGGTGTCTGGGGGTAGGGTGTGAATTAAGCCCAATGTTTCACTGTATACTCTCCTGGATTTTGAGCCAAGCGCACATATTACCTATTTTTTTTTAAAGGTCGGTTTTGAACCTTCATGTTCCCACTGAGAAAGATGACGATCACAGAAGTACCGTATCTCATTTCTACTGAGAAACCAAAACTCATCTGGTAAAAAGTGCTCACCCTAGTGTTTTTAAGAGCTGCAGGTCCATTTGCTCACTCTTCCCTTCCACACTGAGCATCTCATCAGTTCCTGCTCTGCTCTGGGTCACGCACTATGACAGAATTTGGATTTCAACTTGGAGTCAGAAGAAAGGCAAACACATCCACAAGCAGAGCAGAGGTTGCCCTCCAGCATGCCACCAGCCCTGAATACTGCACAGTGGGACCTGCTTATTCACTCTAGCCCCTTGTTTGGAGGGTCTTTGGGATGCTAGGCGCTGTATCAGGTGACAGATGCACGGATTCCATCTATAGTGGTGTTGAATGTCACACATATGTGGACATTCAAGCACATGGATACAGGATAGCAGTTAATAACCTGGTTATGTTTTCTTCTAATTGAAGAAAGATCAAGTCAATTCAGTGAGACCAAAGAAATCCTAACCTATTTTTCCACACTAAGAGACACTAAGCTACTTCATTCCTTTCATTCGCTCACACATTCAGTTGCTGTTTATTCCCCAGTTACTAGTTGTTATGGTTTGTGTCTAGATGTCCCCCCAAAGCCTCATACAGTCACAGAGATTTTTCAGAGGTGGTTAAATCTACAGTGTGTGATGCTGGGATTAAAGATGTGTGATTGCTAAATTGGTCAGTGGACTGGTTTGGTAGCCCTAATCCCAGCAGTCTAGATAGGATAAAAGGGGCAGAAAGATGCTGTTAAGCCTCCCTTGTTGATTTTTGCTACCTTGTGGGTACCATGACTGTTCTTGTCTGTGATGCCCCTCTCCCAGTCCACTCTGCCTTGCAGCCAGCTGACTATGAACTGAAACCTCTACAAACTGTGAATTAAATAAACCTTTACCCTTTTAACTTTGGGTATCAGGTATTTTTTCTCAGCAGTAAGAAAAGTAACTAAGACATTAGTCATAAGACAAAGTACCTGGTGGGGGAAGAGAAAAGTGAATAGCCAATCACAGGTCCCTGGAGGCAGAATTCAGAGTGCTATGAGGTCTGAGAACAGGGTTTCAGTGCACTGGAACACAGGGCCAAGAAGACCTGCCTGAGGGTATGTTGCAGATTGGATGGACCAAACACCAGACAGATCAATAGCTAGGCAAGTGGGGTAAGGAAGTGACTTCAGGCACAGAATGTCACAGCCATGCAAGTATACAAGGGGAAAGTTTTCAATGCAGGGCAGTGCTGTGCTAGAGGCAGCTGTGGAGGCGGGCAGTAAAGTCAAGAAGGGCCTATCATCTGAGCACACGAGTTTTACTCTGAAAGATAGTGGGAACCCCCATGACTCACCACAGAAGATCTGTGAAACAATTTCAGCAATGGGTACTAATCAGCAAAAAAAAAAAAAAAAAAAAAAGGAACCACTGAGATTCTTGAAACAGGAATCCTACTCAGTCAACCACAATTGGATAGAATTTTCCACTAGATAAAGCAGGGTAAAATTCAGATTAGAAAGTGATTCACACCACAGCCTTTCTCACTTATAAATGGAAACAGGACCAAGCATAAAACAGCTCATTTAAATATAATGCTTTTTTTCCCTTCTTTCCCTATGAAACATTGAACATGTACAGTATATAGATCAGTAGTGGCAAACCTATGGCACACGTGCCAGTGGGCACGCAGATCCTTCTCTGTTGGTATGTGAAGCAAGTTGCCCCAGCAGTTAAGCTCTGGATAACAGTTTTTTTCTAAACTAAAACTTCAGTATGCAGGTTTAATTGCAGTGTTGGCACTTTGTGATAAATCAGTGGTTTTGCATTGTAGTTTAGGTACTCGATCTCTAAAATGTTCACCATCACTGATACAGATAGTAGATAGTGCATATTATTTGCACAGAAAATAAACTTTATTATTTATCACATATATTCTATCAAATTGCTTATATTGTGATTCAACTTCTGACTCCACATTTTGATTTTTTTAAATTATTCATTTTCTGTGGAACATTTCTGCACACGATGACTGATATCTCTGTCTGATTTTGAGTTAAAATGAGAGAACTAGATTATCTGAATTGCAATACTGTTGACATGACTGTGGTTTTATTTGGGGTAGATGATCTTGGCTAACCTGAGGCTGCTAACTGGAACCATAATAGCTACCTGTTAAACGGTGTGTGACAAGAGGGAACTTGAAGATGGAGAAGTTAGGTATTTCTTAAGACATCCAGTGTCTGGCTGTAGTGCCACTGACAAGCACAAATGGAGGTGTGTATAAATTTCCGCTTGGAATATGCTTACAAAATAGTCTAAAAGGGTGCTTTCTCTGTTTAGGTGAATGGAAAAGGACAAGCTTAAGATGAAGAAAACATTCCATTTGAGAATGGCTGCATGTTATTTAAACTTTTTAGAAGGAGATAGAAGACCCTCCTTAGTCATAGCTTGCCTGCCAGCCAGTAGCCTCTCTTACTTTCTCTAATTACTAATATCCTAGAAGTTTCCTAGATGATGCTTTCTTTCAGGTTTTTACACAGCTATAAATTAACAGCAAACGTGTACTTGTGTCAGGCATGCTGCTAATTCACACAGCAGCGCTAAGGTAGGTATGCCACTGGTGCATCTATTTCACGGGTAAGGAAACTACAGTTTAGAGAGGTCGAGTCACTTACTCAAGGATACAAAGCTGATAAATGCCACTGTCATAAAAAGAATGCTGCTCCACAAATACCTTCCCTATCTTCTCTCTACTGGTTCCAATACCTCTGCTGGCACCTCCCCCTACCTACAGCCACCCTGCCTGCATTCTGTATCCCTCTTTCATGAGCCTACAAAGAACCACGTGTGCACTCGTCAGAGCCCTGCTGATGGTTTCATTACACATTTTCCATGGCAGACTGAGGCATCTTTGGGACATAAACTGTGTCTTCAGTTGCTGTATCCCTAACGTCCTCAGATGCCTAGGAAACATGTCTGAATGAATACTGACACGATTTGACTTGAAATGCCTTGGAAGGTTCAGAACCAAAACAAAACCAGAGACTCTTTCCCTATGGAACCTAGGGCAGGGATGAGGTGGAGGCAGAGAGGGGCGGTATCAATCACAATGTCTGGTCAATTTGCAGTGTGTGTGAGCTGCTGCTGGAATGTAAGCTAACCGGACAGGAATTCTCTGGTGAAGCCTTCAATACAGTGGCAGCCAGTGCACTACAGAGAACTGTCAGAGTAATGATACAAGACTCTGGATGAAGGAGATGGGTTCAAATCCTGGCTTCACCAGTGACAAGTTATGTGGGTTAACATAAATGGCATCACCTTCTAAAACTTGTTTCTTCCTTTGTAAAATGTAGGTGACATCTTATAGTTGGAGAATTCAATTACAGAATTTATAGAAAGCAATAACCACATGCTTGGTTATTATAACAACTTGCATCCACTACATTATGTGATATCATTACTATACTGAAGAAATCGAAACTATACTTGTTCTTCAGAGAGGGCAAGGGAATCTTGGACTGGTTTGACTCCTAAAAAGAGAACATTGGACCAAGTGCTGAAGAATGGGGATGCTTCTATGCACAAGGAAACAGGGTCTATTAGTGCAACCCTTCCATGAGTTCTTCAGTGACCTGAATATAGGGTCTCACATCTTACAGACATTAGTAATACAGTGATGGCTTCACTGTCACATACAGCTCACACTGAAGGAATGTTGTCACAGGAGAAGACCAGTGGACCCCAAGACAGGAAAACAAAGGCTTGGCGACCAATGCAATATGCTTTTAGGGAGACTGGCTCAGCTACCACAGGCTCTGACAGTGGAAACGGAAAAACATCAGAGTTGGTGGGGCATAGATGAGATGCGAGAAGATCTTCATAGCCAAGCAGAGAGCCCTGTTTAATAGTGTCCCTGAACTTTCTGGCAATGATTCATCTTTACAGTCTGATAAAGCCTGGTTTCTTTAAAAAAAAAAAAAAAACTGAAAATAAACATAAAACCATACAATAATTCCTATGAGTTAGATCTGAAGACCATCTAGGGTTGACCCTCTGTCTATCCCTAACTCTTGATGTAAAAGTCTACCTCCAGAGAACAAGAGTGATGGCAGCATGGAATGGATGGACCAGTCCTGACAAGCCCTGCAGACAAGGGGAGGGGTGGTGAGCCACAGCACGCAAATGATCTCCAGAAGCCACAGAGAGCAAGCAGGGCTTCAGTCCTCCCCAGAGTCTCCAGGACAGGAAGTCTGCTTCCTGACTATAGTCAGTGTCTGACCCACACAGCTTTCACATAATAAACCCTTTACTGAATATGCAAAAAAAAAAAAAAAAAAAAGAAGCAGCCTATACTTATTATGTGATATTCCAATTCTAAAAAGCCACAGAATCTCAATGCCATCACATGCTAAAGAAATGTGGCACATGGCACTTCCCTTTCCGTGCAAGAAAAGAGGTCAGAACACAAAAACAACAACGAAAAACAAACTTACTTATTTTGATCTATGGGAAGGTTGGAGTGAATTGTTTTCTTTCTAAAGGTAATTTAATTTCAGTTAATTTTGGCTATTAAGAAAAAAGAAGGTCATATATTTCTTAATTTATATTAAATATGTAAATTCAGCATTGACAATTTAGTTTCACATGAGATTATGTCACTGTCAGGTTATAAGACCCTCACTTAACACCTTATAGCAGCAACTCCATGAGATAAACGTCATTTTCATGGCACTGAGTTACAAAGTGAGACTTGGCCCAAGTCACCCGGTTAAGTGGCAGAACTCAAATAAACACTGAAAAAGTGAGATGCTCAAGATGATCACAGCCTAGGTAGTGCATTTTGATGCTTCAGAACAAAGCAAGGGTATCTAACAAATGAGACCTAATTAAAGATACCTTTCTTTTATAGATCTTTTCTTTACAGATCTCTAGATGTCTAAAAAAAATTATTACATAATTTGAGAAAACACATTTTGTATTTATTTTATAAAAGTAATAATTTATCTTGCAAAATTCAAAAAGCTATACTTTCATAAAACCAGGACAACTATGGCAAAAATTTCTTGGGTCCCTTTGTAATTTTCTGCACATGAATACATATGTAGAAAAGTAAGACTGGAATCAAATTATACACTAAGTCTGGCAAACAGTTGTTTTTTAACTTAATAACTGAGAACCCTTTTTCACATCACTGATTAGACAGCTGTGTTCTGATGGAAGAAAACGATGTGAGCATTTAAGTCCTGTCCCGGCCTGAGCCGGTGTCTCTGCAGCCCAGGACGAAGGTTGAGGGTCTGATGGTTCACACGCACACACGCAGGAGCTCGTCCTCTGCCCTGCGGCTCCTCTGGGACGAAGGGCACCTACCTTGCTTCACTCCAGGTCACAACCAGATCCTCTGCCATCCCAGACATTTCCTAACAAAAGAAAAGATTGCTTTTTTACTCAAAGAGAAGAAAACTCCTCACAAATAAAAAAATTTAAACATTTTACACAATCTATGAAGCTTAAGTCAAATGATTAAAGTATAACTTTATTAAGTATTTGTCATTTTTAAGAATGCCCTCAATTACTGACCAAATACTATGTTACAAATAACTAGTTATGAGGTTTTACATTTGTTTAATAGGGAATAATTGGCCCCAATTAAACTGACTAAACTAAGGCTTTTTAGATTACTAAAACAAATTAAACTTTTTAAAATGAGAATTTAGGTGATCTTAAAGCCTTTCTAAAATGGATAATGAAACTTGCTAAGTTGTAATCGCCCTGGTTTTATTAGTTATATTAAGATAAATTAAGTGAGATTAAAATCTTATTTGATTTATTTACCTTTGAAAATGAAGACCGTTTAAGGGTTACACATCCTCAGCCTTGGCGAGTGCGACCTCAATTAGTCAAGTCAGAATGTCTTTAAAAGCTTTGTGCTTATTGCTTCCAGCATGGAGCGAGGTGTTCATTAAGGTACCAAAAGTCTCATAAAAAATCCAAAGTTGCACTAGTGAAAAAACGCTCAACAAGATGAAAACTGATCACATCTTTTCCAGAAAATCCAGTAGTTATTTTAAAACCAGTTTTTAAACAAGATTTGGTTCTGGTGGTTTTAACGTGTCACTCACGCAGCTTGATACCATTTGGATTCTTTAAACAGCATTTAAATCTACGGTGAGTATATAATGGCACATTTAATTTTATACCATTTTTAAAATAAGTTGTACAATATTTAGTGTGACCCTTTTATGACAAGCATTGTTAAAGGAATTCTTTCCCTGTTTACAACTATTTAAGAAGGCCTTTTTAAATAAGAAAAACATGAAACTATTAGCTCACACACACGAAATTTCTTTCAAAAGTTTATTTAGTATCAAGCAAGAGAAGACTTTGCTTAACACTACAGAACATTTCAAGACTTGAGTTACAAAAGAATACCACATTATTTGCACTTATAATTGGTTTCCCTTTTTACGCATGTTGGCAAGAGAAAAAAAAACTAGCATATGGCTGAAAGATAAAATAACTAAATTCTATGGAAACCTTTAAAATGAAAGTGAGGCTTATGTTAAAAGAATGGACTAACATATTTAGTAAACCTATTTTTTTGTTTAACACTAGTTAATCAAAGTTATTTTTTTTCCTTTTGATGACCTATTTTTTCATATACAGACTGGAAATAACAAAATTTTACATGTCTTTTTTTTCCTGACCAGGTTGATGTTTCAACAAAGTAGTTTTAAGTTCCATCCATTCAGATTTTAAGGATTCTGATTTATTTAAAAAGGGATTGTTCATAGAAAAAATTACTTTGAACAGTATACAGGACGGTGGAGATTGGCTATTTCACAACATCAGACAGTACAATCAGTATCTGCCATATGGCTGGTCCCTGTAGACGCCCTTCGCTGTCCTCGCAGAAGGTGCCTTGTGTCTTGAGTTAGTCCACTCTTCTTGTCCTGAAATAAGAAAGATTAATCACAATTAGATCATTGCCATGGGTTCTACTGGCACCATTTGTCAGGATCTGACTTCATCCTAAACCACTGGTAGATGTCATACTGCAGACACATATACCTGATGTACTGATAAAAGAAACACAAGGGAATTTGCTTTAAAAAAATTGCAAACACTGGGAAAACAACTGTCTCACTATTAAAACTATCAGGATGGTAAGAAAAATGATTTCTGTATCTGAAATGGCATCTGACTTTATAAGAACTTTCTGTTTCCTACTCATTGAACTAAAACTCACAAGCTTGTAGAGTAAATGGAACTGCTTTGTGAAACATTAAGACACTTTGAGAGGCAGTGAGACTGGAAAGGATCACATACATTTCTTCTAACAGTGAATACAAGAAAAATAACACAGATAACCCATGGAAACAAAAGGAGGAAAACCTGGAGAGCAAAATGGGAAGGGTCAGATTGAATAAGAGATGGGCAGATGGAGAAAGAGAAAGGCTGCCTTACTTTTCCTAGGTCCTTTCATAGAAAGACTAAGATAAAGCTGCATAAAACTTATGCCTCAGGAGTACACCAGTGAATATGAGATAAACTACTGACATAAACTCGAATTTCAATCATTATAATACAAAATCCATACTGGATAATGGCAGTAATAACAATGGGTATTCCATCATCTTTAAATCCTGAAATTAGCACTTGTTCTGCTTCATAAGTTTCAGTAAGTCTACAGGTCTTTGACATCAAACAGTTAACTTCCCTGCTGCAACACACAGCAATTTAAAAGCCATGTGTCCACAGAGACCAATTTAAAAAGCTGTGAAAGAAAAATGCTTAAAATGACCTCTTCTTTTGATAGGAACATGCAATCAACGTCATTCCCTCAAGCTAACTTGCATCCATTTAAGTAGACAGCATTCAGCAAGCCAATGCATTTCTCTTAAGTGTTTGTTACGAGTAACAACAACAACCAAAAAATTCCAAGGTGCGGTCATCACAGCTTCAGGCAGGTGATACAACAAAAAGCACTTCAAAAGGAACACCGGAAAATGATTTGCAGTTATGTTCAGAGAAATGTCATAACATCCATTAACCAGGAGCCTGATTCGCTCTCACTGGGCACAAGGCTCTCTCTCTCTCTCTCTCTGAGCTTTGTGGCTGACTGAAGATTCATGTTCTCTGATGTCTATGCCCTGCAGCAAAGGCGCTTCTTACTATCATTTCATTGCTGCCACCAATTCTTTTAATTAGACCCATCATCCTTCTGCATATGGAAATGTTGGACATGGATTCCCCAGTTCTCTACCAGCTGCCCCTGAATCAGGAGTTCAGGTGTCTTCTTGCAGGTCTGACAGACCCCTGTTCTCCTCCCCACTTCAGTGATCTCGTGCCCTTTATGAAATGACTCCAGTGTAATTTCTTCAGAGGACTTGGGATTATGACTGGATTAAAATATAAAGGTGGGGTGGGCGAAGCACTTTAGAGCTATGGTCTCAACTGCTTCATTTCTCTTTACCAAGTAAAGATGGTTTAAAAAGTGACAGGAATCAAGTATCTGCAGTTTGGCCAAACTATTTTATTAAGTGATTAACTATCACTGCATGGTAATCAACCCAAATTAAAAAAAAAAAAATCTAAATTCAGAATCTGAATTCATGCAATTCCCTGCAACTATTTTTTTTTAAATATTAAATTTAAATACGGCAAGGTCTCCTGAAAATAGTTGTATACACACAGGAAAGCAGAGAGGAGTCTGCTGACAGTCACAACCAACACGGCTTCCCACACCACCAAGGCCTGGGCGGACCTCCCACCCCACTGCGCCCTCCGTGTGGTCATCCTGGCCACTCACTCACCATAGGAATCATAAGTCTCCTCGCTGAGCCCGTGCCCATAATCATAGTAATCAGCGCCACTGTAGGGACAAAAGAAAGCATGGTTAGCACCGAATGATTTGAATCATAGCTAATAAAGACTTCTGAAAACTAAGTAAACTAAAAACTAATAAACAGTGGGGCTAAAAAAGTAGAATAAATTTCCATTGGGATGACAGAGTCCTAAGATAGAAGCCTTAGACTTCTGGACTATCAAAGGTCACTGTTTTAATTCTCCAATTTTAATACATCATAGCATATTTGATGTCTTAAACACAATGACTGCTGCCCTCACAACACGGGGTGCTGTCCTTTGCACCCAGAGTCCAGGAGGGAAAACAAAGACAGCATTTGTTCTGGAAGAGTGTGTATGGAAATGGCCTGTCTGTGTGGACAGCCCCAGTACCTGTGCCAAAAACCAGGGCTGGGCTGATGCCAGGTGCTGGGGAACTAACACCATTTCTTCTTTCCAACAGATGGAAAGTTTGTTTCTTTTTTGTCTCTTATATATCTCCCAAAGAGCAAGGTGCTGTGCAAATTGTGGGCACTTCATGTTATAGTATATTAAAAATGGGCTGCGATTAAATGATTCACGTCATCAACACTACTGAATTACAGCAGAACGGTGAATGGTGGATGATGTGGATCTGAGGGAAAGTGACTGTGTGAAAAAGGACATTAGGTGAGCAACCTCTGCAGCGTGGATACGAGTCTGAGGCTACACAGGATCCTTCCCAAGTACAGGCCAATCTATGTTCTAATCAACAATGTCCTTGAGACACCAAGAGAGAAAGAGAGCCTGTTATCACTGTGGTTCTGCAAATTGTGCAAAATCATATTTGAACTGAGTCTATCTTTACAGGCATCAATTTACGGAGAAGCTAGATGACGGAATCGTTAGCATCCAAAGAGTCTGAGGAAGAGACTCCACTCAGTCTCTCAGGCTTTCTTCTTTCCTGCTCAACTTCATTTTGTAGGAAAACAATTATCACCATTATTCTAACTTCAAACAATCAAATGAGAAGCTTCCTGTCACCATAGGAAGCAAACCAGCTCAGCTGTCTCATCAGTCAGGACTTGGAGAGGGGATCTCCTGGCCTGCTGAGAGGCTGTGGGAGGAGCGCAGCCCCCTACGCCCATGCTGCCGTTCTCAGATAAATGACACCAGAGAGTAATCACCAAGTCCAACATATATGGCAGGCACAGGCTGTCCTATGAGAAAAGCATCATCAACAAAGCTATGTCCTTTCTTGTCCCAAGCATGCGGGTGGGGAGGTGAGCCTTCACATTGCTGTTTCTTCTGCCAAAATCACTTCTTACGCACACCGTATCCTAAATGCCATTTCCCAAAGGAGCTTCCCAATCCAGCTGGGCTAGGTTCTCTCGCAGCACACGTCCAGCTCCTGCTCCTCGAGGTCCTGGCTTGGCACACCCCGGGGCCCGGAAGTGTGTGGGAATGGTGTGTGGAGGAGGAGTATCCACGCGCCTCTAGTGTAAAGCCAGTGCTGCTCAGAGAGCACAGTCTAGAAGCAGTGTTACGAAGATGAGAAGGACGGAGGGAAGGCAGGTGAGGAGGAAGAAGCAACACGGGGACAGGGAGCATGCGGAGCACAGAGGCAGGAAACGAGTGGGGAAGTCCCAGAGTCTCCCAGTGCTTTACCCAACAGAGCCAAGGTGTAATAAGAGAAGGCTGGGGCCACAGCATTCCTCAGTACCAAATGCTTCCTCCAGGTGCAGAACATAGGGCACACATTGTTATCCCAGCTTAAATTCATCCTCACACACTAATTACAGTGTAATAACACACTGGTTATGATGGGAGCGCTCTACTGCGCAGGCATCTAGAATGCGTCGCACTGGACCCTTCGGCTTTTCTCAATGCCGCCCCGGCCCTGAACATCACTACTACAGTTGATCGCTACACTAAATGGCAGTGTGCAATTTTTTCCACAGAGGCACATGGGGCTATAGCACTTTCAAAAGTGGTCTTTGAATGGAGGCCTAGCATTCCTAGAGAAAGCAGGAGGAGGAAGGGAATGTGGGAAGCATGGAGCGCCTGTGAGCTGACCGCTGCCGCCCTGACGGCTTCTCGCGGGCACAGCCTCACTTCATCTAAAAATATGTTTTCATGGACAAAATGTGCAGGCAGCAGGCTCTACACCCACAGCTCAGAAGGCTGTGACCACCACACGCTGGGGCGGTTTCTGCTCAGCGGTGCCGCTGCCTTCAGGGTGTCCCTGCGGTCCTCTGATCTGTTCCCGTGACCCCTCCTTATGCCCAGACAAAAGTCTGGGTCCCGGGGAAGAGGCTGCCCCATGACCACAGTGACCTGAGACCCCGCCTCAGGCCTCTCTGGCCTCTCCCTCCCCTTTCCTTCTGTCATCCTATTTCTCTCAAAGTATAATTCATATTTACAGGGAGAAAGAGAAGAGGTGCTAGCTGAGAAAAGAGCAGATACATTTTCACATTCAAAAAGATAACAGACCTAATATAAACCACAAAAGAAAAAAATGTAGCTTTCTTAAGATACTTTAGCTTAAATATGAGAATGCTTTTAAAGTAGAATACTTTTTATTTTGAGAACAAAAGTTCAGTCAGTCAAATCTTTTCATGTGATGCTGGTGTCAAACATCAGTCAAGACATCTGTGTCTGAACTGGGCCTTCGCCTGCCGAGCGGCCTTGGGGGCCAGTATCCGCCAGCCCAGCTGGGCAGTGCAGACGTGGCTCTCTCCACAATCTGGCCCTACAGCAGTCAGAATAACTCCTCATTGTGTTGAAAGTAAACTGGCTAATACCTTTTAGAAACTCAATGGTAAATTAAATGAAGCTTGGTCTTCTTTCCAAAGGTCAAAAGTTGTATCATAATGGCTCCTTAGCAAATAAACTTTGATGTTCTTGAGAATTTTATCTCTGTTGCACAGATAAAATGAGAATAACCTCTTCGTAAAACTGAAAAGAACTTCCTTGACTGAGACAATTCCCAATTGTCTAACTTGGAACCATAAATGACAGATATTGAGACTAATAAACAGAAGCCTCGAACAATTGCTTTCTGACCAAACCAAGCCTCTTTTATTCCATGAAGTGAGCAGTAATGACCATCTGCACAGACTGGAAATCTGTCTGTGAAACCCTCTAACCCAGTTCAGCATAAAAAGTTGGGGGGGGGTGGTTTGAAGAATGTTTTCTAATGGAAAAGAAGATAAAAGGTAGCATAATTTGGTCCAGCAATGGTTTGGTGATAAGGCAATCTTTGTTTTGACACGTAAAAACTTTAAACTGACACTTGCTATCATTTCACCCAGTTCTGATTATTTATCGCAAGACTGTCATCAAGCTGAGCGCAGGGCACAGCTGAGCCCCTTCGACCTGTCAGTTCCATCCGAATGGCTTTCGCAGCCTTCATTTCGCACACCTCAAATGTCTATTAACCAAAGACGTGTCCTATTTCCCAAGGATAAACTAAAAACCCAAGACATTGCAAAGGGGAAAAACCACTCAAAAACTCTTCATTTATGGTTACAACTTACAATATTAATGGCAGACAAGAAACATGTGAGACCAATTACTCTTCAGCGCCATGAGGAGAGACCAGGGGCAGACCCTCTCCCCAGGCCACAGGCGGGCTTCTCACACAGGGCTGCAGCCGGGATCCCAGGCCTTCTGCCACCTTCCGCCCTCTGGCCCAGGATCTGGGTCAAAGCAAGCCTCAGTGTCAGCAGAATTCCTGGCTTGCCCGGAGGTTTTCAATTCCATCAACTGAGTTAAGAAGCAGCAGGATGGTACATCCTCCTGATCCTCCCTCTCCTACGAGGAGTCAAGCACAAACTGCAGTGCTGGGACCAAGTCCTGTCTCCAGACATCTTTGCCCTCCATCCACAGAAGCAAGGAAAAAAGACAGTGCACACAGCAAGGACCTCAGAGGGCCAGTCCTGGAGTGGGTTAAGAAGGAATGCCTGACATTTAGTCTCCTTCTACCCCTCAACCTCTTCAATACTAATTTCTACTTTACGGGCACTGGAGCCAAACTCATTAGGACTCCTGCTTCTATTTATGGCAGTACAAGAAGCTCTAGTCCACCTCATCACTCCATTGCCAGAGCGCCTAGAGTTCTGCACAGACCTGGCTGTTCTTACTCCTACCCAAACTTGTACACTTTTTGTGTGCCCCTGGAACTCATGGCCCATCAAGCGACCATACGCATTCTCAGACTCTTCTTTAAGACATCCATGCTCAACTCTTTCTCAGCAGCCCTCTCCAGTTTTTAATCTCCCAAAGCTGAGGTACCGCTGGGCCTAGAGGAAAGGTGAACATTCTCCTCCCTAACCTCTGCGTCCTCTGACACACATGGACCACTACCACTTTCCTAACTTGATACTTCACTCCTCGGTCAAATATCTGGCTTTCACTCTCTCAGCAGCCTCACAGTTCTGAGTCTTGGAGGTTTCTGTTGTAGAGAAATACTTCTTCCACCAAGTAGGCCTCTCAAGTCTCTGGACTCCTCTCTGGCTCCTGAATCCTTTATTCACTCACTTCCATGGTATACCCTCAAATCATATCTTTATTAAAAGGAGTTTCATCTTCACATAACCCATTTTCTATGATATCTTCTCTTTTACTTTTAGTATGCTAGAAACTATTCTTTCAAATCCATTGTAATTATCCCCAGTATTCCCCTTAAACTTTCCATCCTTGTCAAGGTAATTAATGAACTTTAAGTTGCTAAATTTAATAGTTAATTCTTAGTTCTCAGGTTATGTGGCCAATCAGTAATTATACTATCTGGAAATCAAATATTGAAAGAATATCCAGAAAGGATATCTCCTGGATGTGAACTTCCTGGTTTCCTTTCTACTTCACTGCCTTTTTCTTAGCAGTCCACCTGTCAGTTCCTCCTTTGCTCTCAAACCTCTTAAAGTTGGACTGTTGCCAGGATATAGCTCAGTGGCGCAAGTGCCTGCCTGGCAAGCATGAGGTCCTGAGTTTGATCCCTGGTACAAAAAAAAAAAAAAAGTTGGACTGTTCCAGGGTCCCTGGTCATTGGTCTAGTCTGATGGCCCATCTAGTATTCCCATTTCACTTAGGAGCCTTGAATCTTTAGTCTAACCATTAAGAATTTGTGTAAAGGAGGAATAAATACAGGGTAAATGGCTGAAAAAAAATCCCAATTTGCATTCAGTAAGTGCCTTACCTCATAGTTCTTTCATAACTTCTAACACTATTTATTCAGGAGGACGCTGAATAACAAGTTACAAAATGAAGTTGTATAAGCAGGGCGGAAGAAGAGTTAAGTCAAAGTCTAGTCGCCTGACTGGCTTTGCTAACTTTTGTGACTTCTCTGACACTGGTTTACTTGAGCTCCTACCAGGACCTACTCCACCTAATCTGGCAAAACAGATGGCAGTAATCTCACTTTACTTCTGTCTTTGGTGTTTTGCTAGGTCTGTTCACACTAACTGCATAAAAGTTAATCTTTGGAAGCTGAGGGGCATTCACAAAGTGCTTACTATGTGACTTGCTGGCGATCCTGACATTTCTGCCCTCCAGGAGCTTAAAATGGGAGGACAACACATTTGATGGGAAGGCTGCATGAGACATAAAACGTTTTGGACAACTTGCTTTATTCTTCTCTTGCTAGTGGATTAATCACTAATCCATCTCTCTCCCATAGTATGAATACATACTCTTTCTTTGAAATGGTATGGAGGGGCTTTGAATGCGTGACTCAAAAAGACTAAGGGTCTATCAAGTCAGAATATTTTTACAATAACATTAAGGTATTATCTGTTCTTTCAACTGCTAATATTTGCACTAACATAGTAGATAAAATAATTTGTACTCTACCAAAAGTTAAGATTGTGGTACTAAACCACATTAAGAATTTGTATTTTTATAATGGTATTTTCACTTAATGTCCTTGATGAAGTAGTAAAATTTATAAATTCTGTTAATCCTCGACTATTAAGTACAGCTTTGGATGATTCTCGGTGAAGACAGGAAAGGCAGCGGCCCTGGGTACGCTGATATATGACGATGGGGACAGCACCTAAAGCCAGCGCACTTCCTATAGCCTGACTTCACCTTCCAAGAATGAGTAGCAGCAAATCACAGTTATACAGACTTTGGTAGCTGGCAGGCCTTTTCTAAAAAATGAATGAAGTGAGCCTGTCACTTCAAGAAAGCAATGAATAGCGTTTGCCACTGGAAACTGATAGCAAGCCAATACTGAAAATTTTTCTGTTGCAATCAGTGGTAATCATGAATATGACTTTTTGACATTGCATAAGGAAATGTGTGTGTCATGGTACTGCAGGGATATTCGTGACTGCACTGAGCCAATATTTTTCAAATGCTACATACATATCTGAAACAGAATCCAAGGTATCATAATGTAAGAGTATGAAAAGTTTACTTATAAGATTTTAGGGCCTAGCCTTAAGAAACTATCATTTGTTAGGCTAGGGATATAGTTCAGCAGTAGAATAGCTTGGATTTAATTCCTAGTATTGGGGAGAAAAAAAGGAACAAAACAAAAAAAAAGTAATTAAGAAATTGCAATTTCCTGGGGTTTGCTATGATCAAAAAATAGTACCCACAATTATCCCTTTCCAATTATATGTAAATTGCTTTGACTACTTTTATCAAAACAAAAATCACATTACACTGAATGTTGAATGCTGAAGCATATTTGAGAATCCACAATGCCATAATTCTTACTGATTTTGGGGTGGGAAATATCAATTGTTTATAAGATATATCATTTACCTTAATAAGCAATGGATCAATTATTGTCACATTTAATGATTAGTAAATGTCTTTAACTGTTTTAATTTGTAATATGGTAAACATCGTCATGAACCATATACACTAAAGCACTCTGGCCCTCACTAGTTTTTACAAGTATAAAATATGAAATGCAAAGCTTTCAGAGCCACTGGCCTAGGACACGGTAAATTTCAGAAGGAAAGTAGAGTGAGAACCATACAGTGTTCCGAAGAATGCTTCTTTTATGTAGAAAACTATTTGCCTGTCTGCACAGTGACGCAGGAGGCAGTCAGTTGTCACTGACTAGGCTGGCCTGGAGGACAGAGCCCAGTGTCACAGGTGCTGTGTCTCAGCTCTCACACAACGCCATGATTAAAAGCCCTGTCTTCCAGGCAGATAAGCAAGAAGTCAAACAGCAACTAGGATTGCCATGAGTAACAGATATGGAGTCTCCCAAATCACCAGGAAAAGCATCAGTATGGGTAGTTTCCCTGGCTGCTATATGGCATTTTTTAGTACCCAGAATATGAGAAAAGAGGAAAATAGGCTTAGGTTTGAAAGAAATAATTTTCTTTAGGGATTAAAAGTCACATTCATTTGCCAATATAGGAATTCAGAAATTCTAATTTTTTAAAGTTCCCTTTATTACAGTTCACTTTATACATATTGCATATTTTTTTTAACAAGTTGAAGGTTTGTGTCAATCTTGCACTAAACAAGTAATCAACATCATTTTCCCAACAGCATGTGTTAATCTCTCTGTGTCACAGATTGGTAAGCTTTCAAACTTCTTTTATTATTATATCTATTATAGTGACCTCTGATATGCCACCATGGGCCTAAACCAAGACCTCTTCTGCCAAAGGGCTAAGTTCCAAAAAGAGAGGAGAAGAGGTTAAAGTGTAACCACTGACACGCAAATGACTAGAAAGTGTAAAACCTTGTTACTGATATAGAGAAAATTTTACCAGTCAGGAGAGATTACACGAATCATGGCATTTCCTTAGGCAAAAATCTGATTCAAAACACACAGTTAGCTCTGCTCCACAGTCCCCAAAGGGGCTCCAGGCTATGGCAGGACTCATTCCTCTAGGGTTTTCCTAACCCTGCTGCAGCATACACACTTCGCCCCATGCACACACTGCTAGACATTCGGGGCTGGTTCTTTGCCTCAGATCCCCCACTATCTCACGCTGAACCTGTCCCAGCTGTCCAGGTCCAGGAACAGACATGTCCTTTCTAAAGCTATTTCTGTCCACCGCTGCCCCATCACAGCTGCCAGAATTCTAGACCCTCTTCAGAATCTTCCCCAGGACACTGCTGCTATGGCACAGTTAGAAGCCTGACAGCAGGAACCTAGTGATCTCAGGTTAGAGCACCTGCTCTCCCAGCATCTCTGCTACTCAAATTCAGATGTCACATCAGCTCAAAGGGCCAAGCAGAGATCCAAAAAGCCACTTCACTAAGTTTCCTGTCTCCCTGTACCTCACACAGGTGCTTCTCCACGTCACCTGCTGTTTCCCAGTGCTACTGGATGGTCAGGATTCTATGTAGAAGCATTTTATAAGCAAAGTCAATTAATTTTATGGAGACCCAGAAAAGCTAATGATTAGTGAGAGTTTGGATTAAAGTTCAGTTAGATTTGTATCCCATTCTTTCCTCTAAAATCAGAGTAAACTTGGGAAAGCACCTAAATCTTTCAAGTTCCAACTTCCAGAAGTATCTGAGATATAAAAGATGCTCAATAAAAATAATGAAATAAAGAATGAATAAGTTATCTGGCTTATAGTCACTGCTTAATAAATAAGTCCTGAAGCTGTGTCTTCTATGGCAAAGTGACGATGAATGAGTAATAATTAAATGAGCTAAAAAACATAAAACACTTCTCATTGGCCTGCCACTAATGTAAAGTAAATGTTGACTCTTAATCTTGGACTTATTGCTATAATAAGTTTGCAAAACTTCATTTCAGAGGAACAATTACTTTGTCTAAGATTTTAAATGTCAATGCAAGTTTGCCAGAGAATCAGAGGCACGAGTTTGCTTTTGATCTCTGATCTTTCCCCTCTCAACTGTGAAACACTTCTAAATTTTACCTCTCCTGTAAAGTGCAGGAACTTACTAGTACTTTGCTGAATCAAAGGGAAGAAATCAATCTTGAGAGGCCATGTGACCTATCTACTGCCCTTCAGGCTAAACTGTCTTAATCAACTGACAGAAACGATTATTTTCAAAGACTTCCAGAGAAGAAGCCAGGATAACTTGTCACAGTAACACATTTGAACAAGCCTGCCAGAAAGTTCTTATTTTATGCTTAAACTTGAGTTTCTCAGGAGACATTTAGAATTCTTCTTCTCTTATTTTGCTTTCCACAGAGTTTGAGAGTACCACATTCTGTGTATGAAGACAGGCTTCTCAGAGAAGGCAGTGACGTCTGAAGGCCTCTGATAGAGAAGGCCCATAGCAACTCAATTCTCTGGTGCTGAGTGCAATGAGCCCACAGTGACATAGTGCACAAAGACGTCCATGCAAACAAAGAGTTAATATGGCTCTAATTATAGATGCTCTTACCATTATGTCAATTACGAGCCATGTATTGTGCTGGGTATTTGCATGAATTATCTTTCATCTTTAAAACAAACTTGCAATAGAGATACTCCCTCTGATTTGTAAGTTGAGGCTGAAAAGCAATAGCCTTCTACCACTTAAGACGACAGAAACTCTGATGTCTTATACTATCCTTTATGAGATGAATGTGGTAGGAATTTATCACACTCCTCATTTGACATTTGTAGAGCACCTACTATGTGCCAGCCCTAGGAATGCTGCAGCAAGCAAGATTTGGTCATTATGATAAAAGTCTTGTGGGCAAGTAAGACAAGTGGCAAATGGAGTAAGTACTATGATACTGAGAAGGCCAGAGCTCTGTAGGGACTCAGGTAGGATGTCTGAATTAGCTTTAGGAACATGGCAAAATTTGCTAGAAAAGAAGTCTAAACTGACAGAGAAGACAAAAGCCAGACAAAGTTGAAGGAAACAGCAACTAAGCAGAACAACATTCGATCAGATGTGGTAACAAGAAAGCTCCTCATCAGAGACATAAAGTGATTCTCCCAGAGACACATGGCCAGACCGAGATGGAGGCAGGAAAAGTCTGCTTATGCTGACTTCCTATCCTAGATTCTTTCCATTCCATCTGCTTTTCACTACTATCTAATTTTATCATCAATCACTACATTCTCAGAATCTTAAGAAATAGGTCTGGGTGTTTTTCTTTCTTTCTTTTTTTCTTTTTTTTTGAAGCCTATGTAATTCAGGGAGACAAACGGAGATTACTGGAATTAAGATGTCTCATACTCAAGGTCTCAGAGAAAAAGCCAGAGACCCTTCTGAGGTGCTGACAATGTTCCCTTGGTCACATGGGGGTATACATACATAAACAATAACTGGGATGTTTGTTTCAGACAGGTGTGAGTTCCTTTGTTCTATAATACATCATAGTATAAGGAAAAAATAAAAAAAGGGAAAAAATAATTCATAGTTTAAAGGGGGAGGAATCAACAGGCATGTGTTGCCAGTTTAGCATGCACTTTCTCCTTTCTCACCAAAAGATTGCTAACAAGATGGGGGTGTGTATGCCAGCTATAACATATTAATCACCACTCCAAATATCTGTGTATTAGCCACACTCCAGATGAAACAGTCAATGAGACAGAAGCAAACATTACAAAGCGAAGCTCCCAGGAAGTTTCCTAACAAAGGACTGACCACCTGGGCGGCAAGCTTTTCTAACTCCTTCCTCCTGCCTGAATCCCAACTTAATGGTTGGAACTAATGGAAATACCAGGACTTCCACAAGCCTCAGGGTAGAAGGAGGATTAGGGAGGATGTAAGAGTGAAAGGCAAAGAAGCTTTGATCCTCAGTGACCACTTAGGAGTCCCCACACTGGCCTGGAGCTGTTTCTAGTCTTTTGTGAGATAAAAAGAAACATCTAATTTCATTGAACCTATAGTTAGCCCAGAGCCTCACCCAGTAGTACAAGATATTCTGAGATAGAGGAAGAAGGAGCACTGCTGGGAATCTCTCCATTTTTGGGATCTGAGAACTTTAACCATGCTGCCTTACTGAGCCAGCAAAGAACTGTCCTACATGCTACTCCAACCTATTGGAAGGTACAGAAGGTTTACAGAAACAAACAAACAACTAACTCGGTCATTTTGCTATGACTTGTGTCTAGATGTCCCCTCAAAGCCTCACGTGGTCACAGTTGGGGCTTTTCGGAGGAGACTGACTCTGGGGACCAAAGATGTGATGCTGGAACTGATTTAATAGTGTGATGCTAGGATTAAGGCTGCCCCAATCTGGGTGTGAGAGCTACCTGCCCTAAGGGTGGGTAGCCTGGATAGGATATAAAGGACAGGAAGAGTGACACTGCTTGTTGCTTGTCACTGGCTACTTGCTGCTTTCCGCCCACCATGAACTGGTTCTCCTCTGCCATGCCATCCTGCCTTGGAGCCAGTCAACTACAAACTGAAACTTCTACAAGCTTAACTTTTCTTCCTCTTTTAACCTTGGGTGTTGGAATTCTGTCTCATCAATGAGAAAAGTAACTAAATTTTTTTATTAGATTCTTAGAAAAATTAGAGTAAAAGGAAAACAATGTTTTGTCTACAAGATTCTGTAGTCCGTGCTATGCTCTTGCCTTCCCCAACACACCTGAGTAACCCACACGGCCCGGCCACTCAGAGGGCTGTGTCCTGTCACCTTGTTTCCTTGCTTAACACACATCTATCTGCTTTCTAAGCAGGTTTCTCCATCTTACTAAAATCCTTTTAGAAGATGGCTCTAAAGTTAATAGTCACTAAGAAGCAGACTTTGGAGTGAAACAAACATATCAGAATATATGCTTCACCACTTTGTGTATGCTTAGGCAAAGTTAATTCAGTTTTCTCATCTATAAAGTTGTTTTAAAAATACAACTTTCTTAAGTTAGTTGCCAGGTTAAAAAAACTAATGTGTTACATATGTATATTAAGCTCTTATTAAAGGAAAGCTGTTGATAATAATATCAAAACATTAGTGCTTTCTAAATGAATATTTTCCCCAGAACGCTTACTTTGACATTGATATAGGAAAAATGATC
>RJWM01014548.1:0-50168 GCA_004363535.1 Dasyprocta punctata | reverse complement strand
TATGGGCCAGGGCCTCTCCTAAGGGGCTTCTATGCTTTATCTCACTGTGTTGGTCAGTTTTCTGTTCTTGTAGACAAACAAACAACAAACAAACAAAAGCAAAATAATGAACTTCCAAAGGGGCTTATTTTGGCCCAAAGTTTTGCAGGTTTTGGTTCATGTCGATCAACTCCATTGCTTTTGGGTCTGTGGTGAGGAAGTACAGCATGGCAGGGAGCAGGTGAAGCAAAGCCTTGCACTTAATGACTGGGACATGAAAAAGACAGAAAGAGGAAAGGACCAGGGTCCCACAGTCCCCTTCAAGGGCACACCCCCAGTGATCCGAAGGCTTCCCACTGGACCCTACTTCTTAATAGCACCACCACTACCCAAAAATGCCATGTGGGGGACCAAGCTTTTAACACCCAGACTTTTAAGTGACATTACAGATCCAAGCCATGGCTCCCACTGTAGGAGCCATGTGTTACTGCCTGTGTCAGCAGAGGAGAGGGAGGTGCAGGGAAGGCCTGTCCCTTGCCCAGTGTGGGATTTGAGTCCCACTGCGCTGGCTCCAAAGCCCCTCTCTGCAGTCCTGGGTACACAGCCTGGGACTGAATGAAACAGTGTGTCAGGGGAGCTCTGCACAAAGCTCTTGCACATGTAGAGATGCCAACAAAGGAAAACGAAGGACATTTACACAAAAACAGACTAATGCAGGCCACAGTTCACATTCTTTCCGCCTTGCTGAAGCTTGGAGTGGACAAGTGGGTTAATGCAAAGCAATGGGAACCCCTTTCCCTTTTCTACCTTGGCCTAGAAGTTACCCTTAAGTTCCAGTCCTTCCTCTGTCACCAAGGGGCTGGAGGGCTATGGTCCAATTGCTTCTCTGGATTGGGCTTTTCTGCAAAGGGAGAAGATTCAGCTAGAAGGATTTCAAAGCTTCCCCTCTGCTCTCAACTACAACTGCAGTCATCTCTAAGCTTTTGCCTGTGAAAATTAGTCGAGGAGCCCAACCGAGTCATTCCTTAACTTGTAAAAAAAATAAAATAAAAAAATTAATTCCTTTATTTTAAAAAGAGAGTGCAATGCTCTTACAAAGATCAGCATTTTCCACAAGGATAAACTCTGTTTCGATGGCAAAACACCATGGTAGCAAAACTGCAAGCGTCCAGTATGAGGATGACTCAAAACCTGGGACCAAAGCAGACCTTTAAAATAACTGATGGGTCGAATGATTCCGACGACTTTCACAGTCCTGGGCTATTCCAGACCCACATGCATCAGCGGGCCTAGAGAGTACAAACAGGCTGCCACGGAGCACGGACTCAGAGGCTCTCAAGGCTGTTCCATGGCGCCCACTAGTGGACGGTCACGACGTGGCCACACAGGGTTAGCAGGTGCAGGGTTCCAGCAGCTCTGCTTTCCAGTCATGCACCTCGCGCACGAGGAAACGGAGGAAGGAAGAGGAATTGCTTTTCCCAGAGGGACCAACTTGGGGCAGAGTTGACCTTCTGGAAGCCAGTTTGCCCCGTGGAAAAGAGTTATCGTCTGTACAACACTCTAATTGTTCATCACAACCCATTACTTAATATTTGTTGCAAAATGCAGGCGCCACTTGGAAACAAAATGCAAACTTGTTCTGTCCCTAACCCACGGAAATACAAATTTCTGTAAAAGATCTTAGTTCTTTCGATTCTGTCATAGTTTATACAAATAAGTACGTGGGATCCTCTCTTCTGTGAATATTTTATTAGAATCAAATGATTTACAGAGATAAATAATACCGTAAATAAGAATTATTTGACAGCTCCTCTTACTTTCTCATTCAGAATGGGGCTGCAGATTGCAAACTCAAAATACATATTTGACAAACTTCACCAAATAGCCCTAAATCAGGTGGATGGTAGTATTGCTTTTTACTTACCAGGTTATCCACCAATACTTTTAAAAAAATATTGAGGGTACTTTAGTGATCCAGTAATATTTGACCATGTTAGGAAAATAAAAGCAGCATGTGACCCTGTTCTTATCCTCAAGGAGGTTTCATTTTCACACGTAAATGAGATCTATATGCAGGGTACAATGTAAGAGGATAGCTATGAAATAATGTAAGCACCTCATAAAAAGGTTCCAAGGAGTTTTAGAGAAGGAGCATTGCTAAACCTAGAAACAGCTAGGAGAATGCCCTGAAGAGAACAGGAGGGCAGTTTGGTAGAAGGAAAGGAAGAAAAGAAAGTGGCAGATCAGTATAACTTGAGAATTCAGGGGAATTGTTGATGCAGGAAGGACTGTGTCTCTCTGAAAGAAAAGAGGCATTCAGAGCAATGGGGCCGTGGTTCCTCTCACTGTGGCCCATAGCTAAGGCCTCTCCCACCTTTTGAGATGGAGTCTTGCTGTGTAGTCCAGGCTGGCCTTGAACTCATGGTGATCCTCCTATCTCAGTACCCGACAAGTGCTGGGATTACAGGCATTTGCCATCATGCCTGGCCCAGCTGCCTTTTTAGTGCCTCTCTATGTAGCCTAGATCTCATGGTCAAATTATTAACCCTGCACCTTATGTAATGAGCTCCCCTCCTCTGCCCTCACTGGGACAGCCAGGCACTGCTAGAGAGGGCCACAGAGAACTTGCTCGCCTGGTGACCAGAGCTTGGCAATTCTTTCGTTTTTTCCCCATTTATCAGCCACAGTAAGCAATGAAAACCATGCTTAATCTCAAGCTCACGATCATTTCATTATCTCTCTCGTATCTTCTACTTGACTCAGAAGGTTGAAAGCATCCTCTGTGAGCTTCGGGTTTACCTGGTCCCCACCTGAAGATGTTGGAGTGTTGCTTATTGTCCTTTTATGTCCCCAGCCCCCATCACTGTCAAACATCACTGCCTCAGGCCCTGACTCTCCCATCTGCAATCTTTCACAGAAAAAGAGTGCAATCCTTGCTTCTGGGTATTCTGTTTTGGGTGAATGAAGCACGTAAAGAAACTTATATCATATCTATCAGACCCAGAAACCGGGGAATTAGAAATCATCCAGACATTGTCCTTGGAGACAGGAGCACAGATACAGATGAATAGTTCCCAAGAGTCAAGGTCAAAGAGTCGTCATTTGTCTGAGCTTCAATTCTGGCACAAGCAAGGAGCAGGAACAAATGAGGCAGTAAAAGTAGCAACATAAAGGTGCTTTGTTTTCTTAAAAGAAATACACCGAGCAATGAGGTCCCCTGACTTGTTAAATGGAGCATTTATGTGTTATCCTTTCATGTTGGCAAGGCAACATTTTCCATTTCTTTTCTTTTACAAGTTTTGGAGCTATAGACAATGAAAAAAATGTTCCAAAATATTTGATATTGATCAAGAAAAGCACCAATTCATTTAACAGGAGATTTTTGTTTCAAAAGCTTGGGGAAAAAAATCTCTCTTTCATCTATTGGTGTTCTCAAATGATATGTAGGAAGAGCTTCTGCTATTTGTTATTGAAAATACAGGACCTTGGGCCAACCCGAATTTATCTTCCCTTGTGGGATTCTCTCTGCTTGCTCTAGCACACCACCCACTCTTTGATTTTCTCTGAGAGCCCTTCTGTTTCTGTATGGCTTGGCGCTGGTAAAATACAAGGACACAAGCAGAGTGCTAGCAGAATGGAAAACATGTTAATAAATGTGGAAAGAAGGGTTGTTTCCCTGGCTTGATCATTTTTATTATGTCTTATTTCTCCTTGAATGCCTTTTGAAAAGTTTTAAACTGAACACAACATAAGGAAAGTTTTTAATGAGATTGTAATTAGGAATGTAAAGCTTCCATAAATTAAAACAACAAAATGAAATTGCTTGAAGTTCTGGGAAGGAACCCACAGCCCCAGGCTGCTACACTGTGCTAAGCTCTGCTCTTCAAGTTCAACCCTCAAAGTCAAAGGGCACAGTTAAATTCTTGCTCTTGAAGCAAAGGTACTAGAATCGTGCAATGTTTAATTTTATATGTTGAAATTTTGTTTCAACTTGGCTTGGTCATGGTGCCCTGATATTTGATCAAGCGCCAGTCTAAATGTGGCCCTGAGCAAGGGTTGGGGACCCACACATTTAATCCTAGGACTCCGGGAAGCTGAGGCAGAAAGGTCACAAGTTCAAGCCCGGCATGTGTATTTTAGTGACTTAGGAAGACTTGGTCTCAATACAGACAAATATAAAAAGGGTTAGGGATGTAACTCAGTGCAAAAGGCCTGGGCTCAATCTTCAATTATACACCCCCCCCCAAAAAAAAATTGTGAAGATGAGACTGACCTTCAAATCAACAGACTTTGAGTAAGAAGATTAACCTTTACCATGGTTGGGCCTCATCTAATCAGTTGAAGGTATAAGAAGAAAAAAGATGCAGGGCCTTATTAGAAAAAGAGAGAATTCTACCTTCAGATTTTCTTAAGACCCCGAGGTGCAGAATCTACTCTCCCTTGGGTCTTCATCTTGTCAGCTTGCCTTGCAGAGTTTGGACTCCTCACAATTGCATACACTAATTCTTTAAATACTTGTCTTGTCTAGTGTGGTGGTGCACACCTGTAACTCATGGCCAGCCTGAGCTACATACCTAGACCCTGTCTCAAAAATAAAACCAAATAAAAGCAAAAACCTCTATGTAACTTTTTTCTTTTTATTTTTCTTTCTTTCATCTATCTATCTATCTGTCTATATCTATGTCTATCTATCTATGTATCACCTATCATTCACCTATCTATCCCCCTCCCCCACTGGTACTGTTTCTGCAGAGAATCGTGACTAATACAGATGAGTACTCTTTTTAATTGCAGGGAGAACACTATGTCCAAAAGAAAGAAATTGAAGTTGGAAATCACGAAAGATGCCTCCAGGCTAGGAATGTCACATTTTCCCTGTAAATTTAATGTTTACAGTGTCTTCTGGGTAAGAAGTGTCCCTTCAGATAGGATAATCCACTTTGAGGGTGACAGTCTGTCTCTTTGATGTCCACCAGGTCCAACCAAGCTTCTTATCTTGAAATAACAGAAAGGATTTTTCATATCCCTAATATAACTTCCATAAAAAATTTCAAAGTAAACTTTAAAAACAGATTGAAAACATGCATGTATCTAGTCTTTGCACAAATGTTTTTTAAATGTCCAATGATTACTTCCCTCCCCTCTCTCAAAGTATCCAACAGAAATATTCCTGGAGCAGTTCTGGATCTCCCTAGAGTCAAATAAAATTCAGAAACTCCATCTTTTTTGCTGGAAACAGGCCAGTGGGGAATTAGGCTGGATGTCCAGTGCCCTCGGAAATGCTTCACAGGCTGAGTTTGCTATGACAACCAATACTCCTCCCTTCCTGCTTCTGAGTTCACACTCACTCTTTTCTCCCCTCTGGGTTACCCCTCCCCACCCCTGCCCGGGTCCTCAGTCAGCCTCAGTCATCTTCATTTTCTCCTTGTGCTGAGTTCAGTGTCCCACAACTACTATTGCACACTGAGTGTGGATCGGCCAGGCTATTACACAGGGAATCAATATTGTAACCAACTCTGGAAGCCCTTCTTCTTCATTAGTTTCTTTTTTCAGGCAGTATCGGTAACAAGAGAGGCATTTTAAGCTCTGAACCACCAACTAACACCATTTCTTCCATTGTCATAGCTGAGTTATCATTCAGTTTAAGATGTTCAGCTGTTCTGAGTCAATCAGAACACCAGTGCCAAGAATGTGTGTGTTGTAACCTCTGGCACCACTCTGACCATGTCTGTGTGTGGTGTAATTTCAGGGTTCAAAGCTCAGTGGACCAAACACATCTGTTTACCATGACTTAGGGTAATCCAGGTCTGTGTTTCCCTAGGTGGCTCTGAGCTGTTTGCTTTCTGTTGGTCAAAGTACTAGCAGATGGTGAAGTGGAGTGAGGAAATGTGCCCACTATGATTCTGTGAAGATTTGATAGGGTGAAGGATGACTTTAGAGTGGGGCTTAGCACATTCTGGAATCTTAAACTCAAATGGTCTGTTCCCATAAAAAATCCTCAGGCAGGATTTTAAAATCAAGAGACTCTCACTTGAAACGAATGGATTTAAGTAACAGCTAGACATGGAGTCTTCCTTGATTGCAGAGTTGCACCCAATGGGATAAAAGAAGGCTTTATTGGGGAAATTTATACATAATCTAAGTATTACTGATGGGCATGATATTAGTTTGTTTTATGTAAATTATCACTAGTACCTCTTGGATAAAAAAGCATGCCAGAGGCAGAGTCTAGTGTAAAGTCAATCAACAAGTTGATCTTGAGATCAACTTCAGGTAAATATTAATAATTGAAGCTGTAAATGTAGACACTGTAATTTAACAAGTTGTGAGAAGTCATGTCCTTATTTTGATCCTCTACCTTTAGCACACAGTGGATAGAAAGAGGTAAAACATTTATAGTCTACAGACGTTTGTACATTTTACCTATACATACGCCACCACCTGGTGCCTACGCTTTCTGACTCGGCTGGATGTGTGTGTGCACACACACGTGTGTGGAGACATTACAATAAAATATCACATCACACCTGTTCAGATGGTTATTACAGATAAAAAGAGGTAAGGGTTAGAGAGGTCATACAGAAATTGAAACCCTTACATACTGTTGGAGAGAATTTGGGCTGGTTCAGTCACTGTGGAAAACAGTATGAAGGCTTCTCAAAAAAATTTAAAACTATCATGTGATTTTGGTGTATACCCATTTCTGAGTATACATCCAAAAGAATTTAAATCAGTTCTCCAAGAATATTTGCATCCCCATATTCACTGCAGCACTGTGCACAATAGACAAGGCATAGAAACAACCCAAATTCCCATCACCATTGTCTAAAGTGTGGATAAATATGCATGAATAAAGTGTAATATATACATATATAATGGATTATTATTCAGCTTTAAAAAGAAGAAAATCCTACCATTTGTAGCAGCATGAATGAACCTAGAAGATATTATGTCTCATAAAATAAGCCAGCTACAGAAGAACAAATATTACATGATTCCACTTTGACACGCTATTTAAAATAGACCCTTAGTAGAAGAGTATAGAATGGTGGCTGCCAGGGGTTAGAATGAGTTGGACATGGGCAATTGTTGTTCAATGGATACAAAGTTTAAGTCATGCAAGAGGAAAGAGTTCTAGAAGTAGGTCTTACAACACAGTACCTATAGTTAATCATATGGTATTGTGCATTTAAAAAATATGTTGATAGATCTCATGTTAAGTGTTCTTATCACACAAAAAGCAGAAAATAAAATAAAACTCCATGTACAAAAGAATACAAGGATATTTTTAGAAGTGATGGTAATGTTTAATACCTTGATTCTGGTGATGGCATCATGTGTATTAATAACAAAACTCATGGGAATGCATATATTAAATATACCTATTTTTTTGCATATCAAGTATACGTAAGTAAAACTAAAAAAAATCAAGAGCTTGGATTAGATGATCATTTCTTTTATAAAAGGAGAAGTTTAATTTGATTTATGGATAATGATTTTTTTTAAAACATGACATTCAATTCACAAGTAGCTAAAGGGAAGAATAAATACATTAAACTTCATTGAAGTTAAAATTTTCTGTGCTTAAAAAGGCATTATCAAGAAAGCAAAAAGACAACCTATATAATTGGGCAAAGTATTTGAAAATTATATAAATAACAAAGGTCTAGTATCCAGAATACATTAAGAACTCTTATAATTCACAATAAAAAGATAAAATATTCCAATTAAAAACTAGGCAAAAGGTTCGAGGAGACATGTTTTCCAAAGTAGAACAAATAGTCAATAAACACATTAAAAAGATGCTCAAAATCATTGTCGTCAGAGAAATCAAAAACCATAATAAAATACCATTTTATGCCTACTGGAATTGCCATATGTAAAAAAGACAGATAATAACAATTCTGGGGGCAAGTGGGTAAACTGGAACTTTCTCACATAGCTGGTACAAACATAGACTGATGTGGCCACTTTGAAAACCGCTTTGACAGTCCCTCAAAGTGTTCAACGCAACATTATCATATGTGTCAGCAATTCCACGGCTGAGTATATTCTCGTGTGTTGAAAACAAATGTTCATACAAAAACTCATACATGAATTTTCCTGCAATGTTATTCATAATAGCCAAATATATATATATATATATATATATATATATATATATAGAGAGAGAGAGAGAGAGAGAGAGAGAGAGAGAGAGGCAACCCAAATGTCCAACAACTGATGAGTTGACAAAGTGTGGTGCTTTCATTCAATGGAATAACATCCAATCAGAAAAGGGAATAAAGGCTGAGGTAGGAGGAGCATTGTGAGTTCGAGGCTGGCTTCGGCTACAACGTGAGCACAAGGCCGGCCTGAGCTACACAGTGCAACCCTGCCTCAAAAAACCAGGGTCGAGAGTTTGGCTCAGTGACTTAAGCGCCTGTGTGGCAGGTGCGAGGTTGTGAGTTCAATCCCCGGTGCTGCAAAAAAAAAAAAAAAAAAAAAAAAGGGAGAAAGGTACTGACACATGCTACAATATGGATGAACTTTGAAAAAAAAATTTGCTATGTGAAAAAGCCAGACACAAAAGGACAAATATTGCATAATTCCACTCATATGAAATGTCTTGAATAAGCCAATCCAAAGAGAGCAAAGGTAGATGCATAGCAGCCAGAGGCTGAGGAAAGTGGAGAATGAAGAGTGACTGCTGATGTTTACCGTTTTTCATTTCCAGATGGTGAAAACATTTTGGATTGAGGTAGTGGTAATGATTGCAAGACTGTGAACATTCTTGCTTCTCCTCTAGTCCCAACCCCCGAATTCTAAAGGAACACTAACACAGTGTGCAAGCACATTGATCCTGTTTATCCTGTGTCTCCTGTGTTAGCTGGCCCACCCCAGGCACTCACCACCAAACAGTATGGGCCTAAGGAGCAAACCAGGAATTCAAGGGAGCAGAGGCTGAAGGGCCTATTTGGTGATAGAGGCATCTTATATTCATTTGTTCACGGAAAGGGAAATGGATTTCATTCAGGACCACAAAGTTGGTTGCAAAAACTCTTAAAATTCTTCACTTTTCTTTGTTCTTATTCTACACTCATTAAAACACCTTCTTAAGGATTGCAACACCAGGAAGGAAGTATATTCCCCCATCACACAGGAATCATCTCCATTGAAAACGCTCTTAACCTTCCTCCCTCCCTCCTCCCCACTTTCCTTTCCATCTCCCCCGCCACCCTGTCACTCTCTGTCTCTGTCTCTGTCTCTGTCTCTCTCTCCATATCTCTCCCTCCCTCCCCGCTGTCTCCTTCTCTCACTCCCTTCACCCTCACTCCCTTTCTCCCTTCCCCTCTCTGTCTGCTATTTGGTCCCAGCAAGCTGATGAACTGAATGGCTCTTTCTGAATCTGAAATTGAGACACTGAGAAAACTAAGGGTCAGACTCTGGATTGAAGTAAATTCCCCTCTACCAGGGATGGCCAGTAGATTGTAGTCCATATGCTGACCTCAGTACATTAATGCTGAGCAAGATGCTGGGGACACGTTCACACTGAATTTGACAGATTGTCACGCTTGACTAGTAATGGTCTGCTTTAGACACACTAGGAAAGTCATGGTATGTGTCCTGCATTATTTGCCACCTAACTTTACACACTTCTCCCTCAGGAGCATCTACCCAGAAAGACTTCTGCCATATCCCTCCAACCTTGAAACACTGCATTAGACATGATACAAAGTTGCATTGTACATGGTGTTTCATAAAGAGATCGAGTGTTTTCAACTTCAGTAGCTCACTACCCCATTTAAAGTAAATTAAACCTAAGAGTCACTCTGTTTTAAAGACTGCAACCTGTCCCATCCATTACTCATTTGATGCAAAAGGAAATGGCTTTTTCTGGAAAATACTTCTTTAGCTTCTAGGATAAGTCATTTCCTCATACATTAGAAAACCTGGAAATGATTCATTTCAATATATTGAAATTATTTTGGTAATCAAATCTCCCTTGTGTATTTCATCTCCCAAAGTGGCGATGACTAACCTCTCATACTTGTAATCATTTCTATTCTCTGTCAGCACAGAGTGTGTGAAGAGGTGGGGGGTAGGATGGGGCAGGTAGAATGGATGATTTGCATGTTTTCTAATCAGAGATGGAAGATATTAAGTAAGGACTCATCACTAAGCTAATTTTCCCAGTAACCAAAACATGCACATCTGCTGTCTTTTTCTCTCTAATGATGATTAAGCAGACTTTAGTACAGTGGTTCTGGCCTTCTTCCAGGTTTCTGAAAGCAGTTGGTTAGGAATTCAGGTCCTTCCAGTGAACCCCAGAAGGAGGAGAGAGCGAGGGAGCAAGGTGCCCTCATCAGGTCACCCAGGCCAGCAATGCTTCGCAGACCACATTGGCCCCATCATTTCCACAAAGGCTTCAGAACTGCAGGTCAAGTCAAAGATCAGAGATACTGAAGATCAAAAAAGCTGATTACCATATCCTCTTAACTATTATTTCCGCAGCTAAAATAGTTGCAAGTAAATGTTCCAAATTGAAGTTTGCAGACCTGTCTAATACTTTAAAGTTGTCTAAAAGAAAACTTTAAGTCTGTTTTTTGCATTTTACTATGCTCAATTTGGAGATACTACAACTTAATAAAATACTGATATTCTTGACAATAGAGACAAGTCAAAAGAAAAAAAAAGAAGTATGTTCATATACCCAAAGTGTTAGTGGAAATTTTTTTTCCACTTTGGGGTAATTTTTGTAAAAAGAGTGCATTACTTATACAAACAAATCAATATAACTACTTCTTAAAAACCAATGGGGAAATTATCACAAAAAGACACTATTAGTCTTAAGAAAAGAAAAGCAATACTTTCTTGGTTAATGGATTACCAGACAGAAATAACAACAGAAAAAAAAATTGAAAAGATTTCTGCTCATCCACAAAATAGGTATAAATAAAAATTTTAACATTCATTCCCAGTAAAGCAAGGGCCTCATAATTGGTGGAACATGGATTTCAATATTAACAAACTGGAGAGAATCTTATAACAATCTCCTATACACCCATCACCTAACTTTACTAATTACTCCTTCATGGCCAATCATGTGTAATCTATATGCTCCCTGCCTTCCAGACTTCTGGATTATTTTGAAGTAAATATGAGACATCATGATGATTTCACACTCATAAATATTTCAGTATGGAGGACCACCTGTGACTCTCCTTGAAAGTAGATCAATTGTCTCCATTTGCCTAAACCTGGCCCTATTTCCTTGTACTGATATGTACAGAGGGGGCTAAGACTTTTCTTTATCCCTTCAATTGGCTTTAAGCAATGTAAATCAGTTTAGCTGAGGTGCTGTTGTGTAGTCTTTGAAGCAAGGCAACAGTCAGTGTTACCCAGCGCCATAGCTCCCCAAAAACCTGTGTGAGCAGAGACGGATGAAGAGCCACACTCCAGGCTGTCAGCTGGGATCAAGTTTTGAGACAAGGGACTGTAACTTCCCATGGCATAAACGATTACACATCAGAGCTGAAGCACCGACCCCAAAACATTAGATACTACCTCCAGTGGTGTTTCTGTGGATTACTCTTTCTGCATATCCTTCTCTGCATATTGCAGAGGTGATTTCAGGCCTCCTACCTAGCCCAGCTTACAACACTCACATACTTCCTGCAATTCTCACAGTCACTCATCCTCCAGCCACTCCCTTCTTCATGAATGAATAAAACCGTGGCTTCAGCTCTGGGTCGAGGTCTTTGTTCTGGTTAACCAGCATCCTAGCTGAATTTAGGATTCTCTTGGCCCCCCACAACTCTAGATTCACCTTAGTGTCTTTATTCTCATCATGGGTTGCACTGGAAGTGGTAGATTGGAATTAACTTGCTAGAATTTCAATAATTTTTACATAGGATTACAAATATAAACTTCTCAGACCACAACAAGTCCAGTTAAGGACTATTTCAGTATGTATTTCTAAAGGCTAAAGGCTATAAAAATCATTATGCATTCTACTTAAAATTATAAAGAACTCCTAATATTATCAAACAGTATTAAACAGTTGTTAAGATTTCTTTCTGATTTGCTTATTTGAGTCACACTCTGAACAGGGTCTATACAATGCATTTTATGGATCAATCTCATCTGTTTTTTAAAGCCCAAATCCCCTTCTCTCTTTTTTCTTTTCCTCAGCATCTGTTTGTAGAAGAAATCAAGTTCTTTATTCTCAGAACCTTCCATCATCTGCATTTAGCTGACTGCATCCCGTGGTATCATTTCACTTTGCCTATGCCCTGAAGTTCTTATAAACTGGTAGGTAGAGCTAAAGCCTTCTTCCGAGTTTAATTTTGGACAATAATGTTTATAGGCAGTATCATATATTTTACCAGAAAGCACAAAATGCTCCTGCCATGGTAAGATTGATTAGATGTTTCCACCTGATGTATTCATCATAAAATTTCTTATCAGCTTTTCACCATTGATGACACTAGCCTAGACCCTGTTTCATTAAAAAATATGCTACCATCTTATCTGCAGATTAGAGGGCTGCCCTGACTTCAGAGAGAAAGATGGATTGGAAAATGTTAATATTGAAGGCAGGAAAACAGGAGGAAAGCAGGTTACAGGTAGAAGAGCAATAAAATTACCGGAGCAAAGGTTTTGTGCTTGTAACCTTTGTGCAAGGTGTGTTGCCAAATTGTCCTCTAAAACGGTTAAACTTGTATTTGCAGTGTACCTCTGTCCACATACCCTTGTTTTGCCAATTTGATAGGTGAAAAGCAATAACCCATTCTGGCTTACTATGTGTGAGGGGGTACTGGGGATTGAACCCAGGGTCCTATACATAAAATCTTAATTATGGGTGCAGTAGAAAAAAATCCCTAAATGCATATTAGTAATCTATATATTTTTTATGAAAATCTGTGACATCTGCATATTTTTGTATCAGCTTGTTTACATCTTTCACTTTTTAAGACTTCTAAGTATAATAGGGAAATGAGTACTTACCTGTCATGTAACATGTGTCATATTTTCCCCAGATTCTTGTCTTTTGACTGATTAGGATATTGTTTTGTAGAAGTTAGTTTACTGCTGTAGCAACGCATTAGCCAATGTTTCCTTCATAATTTGGGGGGCTTTGGACATACTTTGAAGGTCCTAACCTATTCCGTGACCATTAAAAATCATTTATAATTTGTGAACTTCGTAAGCTACAGTTTCCCTCCCTCTGCCCTTGACTCCTCTTTCTCTCCCTTCTTCCCTGCATTCCTCTCTGCCTCCCTCTTCCCCCCTCTCTTTTGTGTACACATTTAGCTCACTTTGATGTGTGGATCAAGATTTTATTTCTTGCCAGATGTCTCAATATTATTTATAGTTGATGTTCCCTCCTGATGGTCTAAAGTGACACTTTTGTGATATATTATATACAGTATACATTGGTGTCTTGTTTCAAAATTTCTTGTTTTATTCCAGTGATCTATTCTTTTTTTTAGTACATCTCAGTTCTTTAATAAATTCAGTGCATTGGCATTCTGCACTCTACACATCATTGCATGCCTCCTTGAAGCGTTGTTTGTGAAGTCTATATTAATTGGCATAGTTTATTCATCATTGCATAGTATACCAAATGCAGTTTCAGAGGCTTCACGTGACCACCTCTTAGTGCTCACATTTCCAAGGGTGTTGAGCTGGGTGCCTCTGGGGTGGCATTGCTCCTCAGAACTTTCATTTTCTTCCCAGGGCAGATTAGTCTGGAAATAAGTTCTTCGGCAGATGTCAGAACATCAGAAGGTTAGTGTGAAGACGAAGGCCCAAGCTGTGCAGGGCCCAGGCTATAACAATGCATTGTCACCTCTGCCTCATTTTATTGATCAAAGTCACACAGCTGAATCAAAATCAAGGTTGAGAAAGTCTCCTCTGGCCCTGATGAGACATGGCAGGGCATGGATGCAGAAAAGATAAAGATATGTGGCCACAATCTCCATGTCCTGCAGCTACTGCCAATTTTTAAAAAGTGTATTTTATTATTGAATATAATTTTACAAAATACTGGGTTGCAATGCATGTATTTTGATCAAATTCATTCTCCTGTTACCTTCCCTGAGACCCCTTCTCCATTTTCCCTTCCTCTTTCCTTTCTACTTTCATGTCATTTTGTTTCTGGGGGGGGGCCCATATATTAGAGGGAATATGTGATCTTTGTCCTTCTGTGTCTGGCTTATTTCACTTAATGTAATGTTCTCCATCCATTTTCCTGCAAATGATAAAATTTCACTCTTCTTTGTGGCTGAATAATATTCATATACTTTTCATTATCCATTTGTCTGTTGATGGGTGCCTGGGTTGGTTCCATACCATTATTGTAAATTGTGTCACAATAAAAGGGGACACAGGTATCCCTATAGTATGCTGACTTTAATTCCTTTAGTTACATGCCAAGGAGTGTTGTATCTGGGTCACATGGTAGTTCCAATTTTAGTTTTTTTGATGAGTGTTCATACCAACTCCTGTAGTAGCTGTACTGATTTATACACCCCCTCAACAGTGTGGAAGGGTTCACTTTATTTTTCTGTATCCTTGCCAGCTTTTTAAATTTTTGTATTCTTCATGATAGCCATTCTTATTTGGGTGAAATGGAATCTCAATGCAGTTTTCACTTGTATTTCCCTAAAGGCTGAAGATGATGAACACTTGTTTTTCATGTACTTACTAGTCTTTGCCCATATCTATAGCTTCAACTGTTTCCCCTATGTTTTCTTTCAGCAGTTTCAAAGTTTCAAGTATGATACCTAGGTCTTTGATCCATTTTGAATCGATTTGTGCACAAGGTAAGAAATAGAAATGTGAGTTTAATTTTCAGCCTACTGACATCCAGTTTTCCAAGCACCATTTGTTGAAGTGGCTATCTTTCCTCTTACATACATCTTTAGTTCCTTTGTCAAGGATCAGATGACTGTAGTTGCAATGTTTTCTTTTTCTTTTTCTTTTCTGTATCCTGTATGCTCTTCCACTGGTATATATTTCTATTTCTTCTGCCAGTACCATTCTGTTTTTATTTCTGTGGCTTAGTTGCATAACCTAAAATTGGGTATTGTGGTGCTTCCAGCCTTGTTCTTTTGCTTAAGATTGCTTTGGATATTCTTGGTCTTTTGTATTTCCATATGCATTTTAGAATTTTTCCTAATTTTCACAAAATTAGACTTTCTTCATGAGAATGTCACCAAATTTTTAAAATTTTTATTTTAAAGAGAATGAAACCAAGCAAAACAAAACAGAACAAAGCCAATCAAAACAAACCAGTGTAAGTGACACAGGGCTTCAAAACAATAAGAAATCAACAATGGTTACCATAATGCCTCCTGCTGTCTTCAAGATAGCTGCAGATACCTTCAGACATAGTAAAAATCAAACAAAACAGAACAGAATAGAACCAATAAAAACAAAACAATGAATGCATTAAAGGACTTAAAACCAAGATAACAGTAAATCCAAAATGACTACCATAATATATCTTGCTATCTTTGAAATAGCTGCCCATACCATTGGATACAATAAAATCAAACAAAACAAAACAGAACAAGACACAACCCAGTAAAACAATGAAAATGATACAGAACTTCAAAACAAGATAATGGGGAATCAATAGGGGCTACCACCCTCAGAAAGAGATCCCCCACAGATGCTACACTGCATGTTGGCATCCTCTGAATAGATGATCAGACCACTGGCTTTAGACCTGCAAAGTCAGTGAAACATTGAACACTACAAGCATTAAAATGTATTCCACCTCAATAGCTATCATCACAACCTGTGTTTCTCCAGATCAGCCAGTGGCCAACAGTGCGGGGGTGGGTTGGGACAGGGTGGGGGTTCTTCTTGTTTCCCAGCATGCTGGAAGGGGCTGGCATTTGGCTCTCCCCCCAGCAGCCCACACATGGCACGAATTCACAGGGTGGGCTTCTTGTTGACTTCTTGTTCTCTTCCCCCAAAGTCCATGAATGGTACTGACTCATGGGAAAAGGCTGGCATCTGGCTCTTCCCCAGCAGCCGTGCATGGCACTGATTTCGAGAATGTCACCAAAATTTTGATGGTGATCATGCTGAACCTGTAGAACTCTTTAGATAACATAAACATTTTAACAATACTATTTTTGCCCATGCATGAACATGGGTGATTCTTCCACCATCTAGAGTCTTCAGTTTCTTTCTTCAGTGTTTAATAATTTTTAACATAATCTTTCAACTCCTTGGTTAGGCTGATCTCTAGGTGTTTTATTTATTTATTTATTTTGAAGCTGTTGTGAATGGAATTGTTTTCCTGATTTATTTTTCAGCTAGTTCATTATTAGTGTACAGAAAAGCTATTGATTTTTAATGTTAATTTTACATAATAAGCAAATTATTTAAATGAGGGCCCTCATCTAATATTAGGAATAGAAAGGACCTGCTAATATATATTGAAACATACAGAAAATTTAAGTACATTGAAATGTACAGAAGTTAGCATCCATGGTCTATCTTCAATGATTAACAAATTAATATCTTTACATATTTGCTTCTGATCTTTTTATTTTTTAAAAATGAAATATTCTAGAGTTTAAGCACTTTGTACATCTCCACAGTTCATTTCTCCCTTCTCCAAAGGTAAATGGTATTCTAAATTTAGTCTGTGTATATTTTTATATATTTACTATATATGCAATATTCATATAACACTTTATTTTCAAGATTTAAATAAATGATACAACTATAAATACTATTCTAAAAGTCATTTTTATTTCATAGTATTTCTACAAACTCGTGTTAACATTTGTAGACAGTCCTCATTTAAGCTTTTATTCTTCATTGTATGATTATATCAGGGATGTTGTTAATTTTTCATCATTGCAAATGAACAAATATTTAAAATCACATTTAAAATAATCAATTTTTTCAAAATGTTAAAATTACACTCACATGGGCTGGGGATTTAGCAGCATAAGCACCTACCTGGCAAGCACAAGGTTGTGAGTTTGATCCCCAGTACCAAAAAAAAAAAAAAAATTACACACACATGATACATACACACATGATATGTAGCTGAATTGATAATAAAATACTTAGATAAATTGAAGAATATGTTATGGACAAGCATACATTATTAATGGTCCATTCTCTGCTGAACTATATGCCACCCAAGAACTGAGCAAAAGATCTCCTAACAGTACTAAATATGCCATTTTCTTATGCATATTCTCTTGCCAGCTACATCCCGAAAGACCATTAATCTGTACCTCACCTTATCATTTTCTGTTAATATTTAGTCAGTATTTCCAATAAAATTGGCTTCTTCAGATCAAAGGCTTTTACATCAGTCTTACATGTGAGTCAAATTCCATGGACTATTAGAATTTGACTTGTTCCATTCTCTTTCACTCTCTGGGTCTTGCACTAAGTTAAGGAAAACGAGAGATATAAAATTCAAAGGCTAAATAGCCAGAAAACATTCATTCAAACTTCAACATTCTTCAAAGAGTGTGGTGACAATTCTAGTTAAAGGCAGAAACATAAGGAAAGCAAAAACCAGATGCTTCTCGCAAGAGTCCTCCTTTTGGCTGCTTTGATTTCCATGGGTAAGTCAAAAGTACAATGTTAGAATCTTGGCTAATATTTAAAAAAAAACTAATTTCAGGAGTAGATTTCAAAGTCATTAGAAGCACAGTCACAACAGGAACTTGTGTATTAAATATTTAAGGTGGGATAGGAAGGATGGATGGCATTGGGTGGCATTTCTCAATCATTTCCATTTTAATAATTTGGTTCTTTAATGAGGAAAACAAGAGTGGAGTGGGAAAACTTTCAGAAAAGTCAATTGCAGCCTGGAATTTAATTGGAACCAAACTAGAACATGAAAAACAAATTGTATAGTAATTTTAGAAAACTACTGATGCAAAAGCTCATATGAATTAGGACAAAGGAAATACTTCCCTAATTTAATGGTCATGGCAGGAAAGAAAAACAAATAGATTAATAAATTGCTGAATATATGCCTCAATTCTCAAAAATAAGTAATTGCTAAAGTGGTGGCATTATATTTGATTACATTTGATGATATTATATTGATCTGAGGTTTGACAACCATTTTTGCTTTGTTTTGTTTTGTTTTGTTTTTTTGTACCAGGAATCAAACTCAGGACCTCACACTTGCCAGGAAGGTGCTGCACCACTGAGCTATATCCCCAGAATAATACCCATGTTACATTAAATATGCTCTATGGCCATATTCTGTAGCTGTTCTATATTAGTGGAAAGAAAAATGTCATTAAATAAAATCAGCCATTGAATTAGTAGCCTCCTGCTTTTGCTTTTTTGTTCATTTGTTTAAAAGTGAAATGTTGAGTTTGTTAACTCTATCCCTTTGAATATTAATATTAATATTGGAAATCAAGAATTCAATTCAGTTGGCAGTTTGTCAATTAATGAGACAGTTGACAATATTAAAGAGGCAAGTTGCTTTTAAAGTTTGCAAAATGCTGAGAGCCCCCTCTTCTGTGTTATTGCTTAATAACTTTTTATGTAATTGTTTAACCTCTCTTTCTCATCTCTCTTCTGACCTCACCTTAGACTTACATGGCTTGACATTTTGAATTACATGTATTTCTAGAATCTTCCTCTATATCTGTAAACATGAGATTTAATGTTGAATCAACTTGACTCACTGAGAGTATGTTTTGCCTCAATCCCAGCATTTATTTGGATTTGCTTATTAGAACTAACCACAAGGCATTTCAAAGTTATTTTGCAAATCCTACTTATTTTTTTGAGCGGTTTTTTTGTGCGGTTTATTTTTGTTTAATATAAACATAGTGGTCCCTATAGAAGTTAATGCTTTAAACAAGTAGCAGAACTTCTTGGCCAGGGAAAGAGCTGATTTTACATGTGAATTAGGATACAAAATTTGGTAAGACCCTCCCAATAAATTACAGAAAATCAGAAGAAAACTACAGTGAAATAAAGTTCTCAGGATCTCCTGGAGACTAACGGAGATAGCTAAGGCTCTCATGTTTCTCTTGCTTTAGCACTGGCTGGGCCATGGGCTAACATATGTGCCGGCAAGTCTTCCAATGAGATCCGGACCTGCGACAGCCACGGCTGTGGACACTACTCTGCTCCAAGGTAAGGAGTTTCACAACCAACCAACCATCAATCTCTTTGGCTCCTTTTTTCTTTTCTTAGTGCCCTCACTTTACGTTGCTCTACATTTTTGCCCCAGAGATATGTGTAACATTATTGTCTTTGGAATGACTCTTAAGAACTCTGCTTGAAGTATGGACTCTGAATGGGGGAGAGATTATAAACTAAGGAGAAGGAAAGGGAACTGATGAATACCGCTTTCCCTCTCAACAACTTCATCTATTGACTTATCGCACCTGGCTTCCCAAAGGTGAAAAGTCAAACACTGCAATTGCATTTTATAGATGAAGAATTTGAACTGAGTGCCAAAGGGTTAAGCGTCTTGTCAAGAACAGCTAGAGATGGTGAAGGCCACACTTAAATTCAAGCTTTTGGATCCTCTTCCAACCAATCATGCTGCTATTGACCCAGCCTCTGGAATTTGAGTGTTAGAGGCTGATCTCCACCCTAATTAGAGTGGATCTGTCACTTACAGATATTACTTATAAAGCAACTTCAAATAACCTTAAACAGGACTATGAGATGAGACCTGAATTACTAAAATGAACACTCAGTTAGTATCGCATTCTATGGTTTATACACTTGATTTACACAATACCTTCTTGGCTCTTTTGGAACCTGATGGATGGTGCTTTACACCTAATTCCAACAATCTTGGTGAATCTGACTATTCCACAATATCCTGAGAAGGCAGAAGAGCCTGGCAAGAGCAGGTTTAGTGGCAGCAGTGAAAAGCCAGGACTGAGGGATTGTTAGAGACAAGAAACCTCACAATCTGGAATGATTTTGCATCTGTGCTCTACACAGTTTAATAAACCCAGGAGGTATCACTCACTGTACTAAATACTATGTGCAGTAAATGATGTTTACAGTGACTTTTAACTGAGAGAAAAATAAGATGCTAGGGTAGTATGCAATACTTTTATGATAGGTTCTCATAAAAAGGCAATTCTTTTCAAAATGGTCTCGAAGAGGTCAAGATTCTGATAGCTATAAATTTTACTTAACTGTACTGTCTCATTTCCCCAAAATGTCATATAATAGTAAGAGGTAATATTTGTTTAAGGCTTACAACATGCCAAGTACTAGTTCAAAATGCTTTAATTTTTACAACATGGTCATTACTACCCACAGAGAGTGGTTAAACTTGAGCTAAACAGAGTGAGGAATCCTGCAAAATCTCACATGTTTTGGCAGCTTCAATTTCTGATACTCTAGGGTGGAATGATGAGCTAACATCACATTCTTGGCAATAAAGTTCCTTAAGGCAGCTCCTCAATCTGCTCGTTATTATTTACATCCTAGAAAGCAGAGGCTTCACAAAGGCGTGGATGTCCTGTGCTCTGATGGCTCGACTGTGTATGCACCATTTACCGGAATGATTGTGCGCCAGACAAAACCTTACAAAAAAGAAAATGCCATCAATGATGGTGTTCTGCTATCTGGAGGAGGTAAGAGAAGTGGTCGTACAGATCTGGGACACCTCCTAGGGATGTTGATGCTTATATAACTGAATGCAGGTTTCATACATAGAAGTTTTGTACTTCTTTCAAAATGATACAACTTAGAACATAGAACATAAAGGAATATACTTAGAGCATAAAAGAATACACCATGCCAAAACCACTTTGCATTTTCAAAGACATTCTACCACTTTCCCTAAAAACTTGCTTTATGCACACAACCCATCAAACTCTATAACTCACTGAAGGCATTCTTTCTGTGATCCATGTGGTTTTGTTTTTTAAAAAATCTATAAACAAAATCAGTTTCAGCAATATTAAGCCATAAAAGACATTTTCATTTACCAAAAATCGCAGAATTTGTAAATATTCTTATTTCTGCAAGAGTTAAATGTGAACTAGTTCCAAAGGCCTCTCTGCTAGGTAAAGCGGATTTTCTGGTACTCCAGGTATTGGATTGGTTGACTGACTGACTGACTGGTTGATTGATTGAGACAGGTTCTTGCTATGTAGTTTAGCCTGGTCTTGAACTCTATGTAGCGCAGGCATAGCGATCCTCCTGCCTCAACCTCCCGAGAGTTGGGATTACAGACATGCACCACCACACCCTACATTATTTGGTTGTTTTAACACTGTTGGAGTGTAACACACACACACAGAATGAACAATGCTCCATGCATATAGCTCCATGAATTGTCAAAAAGTGAACATGATGAGTGACCAGTACCAGGTAAAGACATCGAACATGACCAGCTTCCCAGAATCATCTAGTGCTAGTGCTGTCACTGTGCCAATCCATGGCAATGGCCACCCTAGCCTGTAGCACACATGCTAGTTTTGCCTCTTTTAAAAGATGATATAAATATAATTAAACAATATTCATTGTTTGCAGGGCTCCTTTTATTCTACATCATGGTTGAAATTAACACATTTTTGCATCTAAATTCACTTTTTAGTGTGTTGCATCCATTAATGCTTATACTTTATGTATTCTTCTATTTTTCTTTCAATAGATGCTTGGGTAGTTTTCAATTTTAGGTGATTATGATAATGCTCCTTGAGCCTTTTAATGTATAGATAGTCATTAAATATATATTTTCCTATTGGGAGTAGGCCCAGAGACTATGAAGGAACCCATGTCCTTGAGGATCTGCTTGGCAACTGTCCTTTATTGTCCCAAAATGACAACAAATTCTGGTGCTACTCAACTGAATTCTCTAAACTGGTAGCATTTAATGGTCAAGGCCGAGATCAGAGTGGCAAGTAATAGGCAGAAAAGCAGAGCACTAATCAGATTCCTGTGAACCTCAGAGACTGGTGGCACTGGCTAATCATGGTGACCCTGGAACTGAATGGATGTATAACCTACTAAAGCCTCATTAGATTTTTTATAAGTAGAAATGAACATAAGTCTCATAAACAAAATCCTGACTTACAAGGCAGGATAAGCACAAGTTCAAGCCCGTCTCGGTTGGCTGAGTGTGATACTGTCTCAAGGTAAAATACTAAAAATGCTTGGGAATATAGCTCAGTGCAAAGGTACTGGGTTCCACTCTAGTACAAAAAAAAAAAAATCTTACTTTGATTATCACAATAATGGATCATAACCTCCTGCCAATTCCTAGACTTGAGCCAGGTTGGTTCCAGAGCTAGACTGAGTCCCACAGAGGAAGAGTCTTTCCACACAAAAATTTATTCCATAATTCTTACATCTAGTCATCCCAAAAGGGAATGTTAAAAGCCTTCTGTGGTCCACCAGTCAGACAAGGGGCTTTAGGGCCAGCTGATCTATGTAGTTCTTCACCAGGGTCCTTATTTTTTGGTACCGGGAATTGAACTCACCACCTTATGCTTGCCAGGCAGACGCTTTGCTGCTGAACTATGTCCCCAGCCTAGCGCATTCTCACATCTAACCTGTGGCAGTTCCCCAGCTATAGAGGGCACAACTGGAATCAACGCTGAGCAACTGGCACAGTGCTGTAGGAGTAGAATCGCTGTGTCACACGGAATACGTGGTTCTTCAGCTATAATAGATAGTGCCACACAGTTTTCCAAAGTAGTTGTATTAATTTACACTCCTGCCAGGTGTCTATGAATTCTAATTGCTCCATCCCAATGCTTGGTGTTATCTGTTTATTGTTTTCTTTTCGTTTTGTTTCATGTTTTGAGACAAGGTCTTGTTGTGCAGTTCAGACTGATTTTGAACTCACTACTATATGTAGCCCAGGCTGGCCTCAAACTCACAGGGATCCTTCTGCCTCATCCTCCCCAGTGCTGGGATTACAGGCATGTGGCATCATGCCCAGCTACTTTTTCATTTCAGCCACTCTGATGCTTGTGTAATGGATCTCATTGTGATTAATAAAGTTACTAATAATATTAGTTATTAATAATAAAGTTAATGGTATTCTCTATAGTACATCTACTCAAATACACTTTTTTATTGGATTGTACTTTTTATTGATATATGAAAGCTATTTATTCAGGTATGAGTCCTTTATCCCAGATATATAATTTTTTCTTCCACTTTGTGGCCTGCCTTTTCACTTAATGATATCTTTTTAATAGAAATTTTTATTTTTATTTTATTTTATTTCTTGGTACTGGGGATCAAACTCAGGACCTTGTGCTTGCCAGGCAGATGCTGTGCCACTGAGCTATACCCCTGGCTCCAGAAATTTGTATTTTTAATGTGATAGAATTTAATAACTTTTTGTTAACATGTTAAAAACATGTTTGACACATTTGCCAACCCTGAAGGCAGGACTATATTTTCTTAGTGTTTCTTCAAATTTTGTTTCTCTTTTCATATTTATATGATTTTTATTTGACTCAACAATATTAACTTGACTTTTTTCTCTATTGCTCTGCAATACATTTTTTTGGTCATAAATCAGGATCTGAGCATCTGTGAGTCTGTTTCTGTATTGTGCTTCATCAATTTGTCAATCTGTGTGTTTCCAGTGTCTTAATTTCAATAGCTTTAATGTGCATCTTGATATCTGGTAGTAAAAGTTTTTCAACCTTTTTTTTCACATTGCCTTAGCAATTCCTGGTCACTTCCATTTCTAAATAAATTACAGAACCAGTTTGCCAACTTTCACAAAACTCCTGCTGGGGCTTTGGTTGGCTTTGTAGTGAATACATAGATCAAACTGACAAGAGTTGGTATCTTACAAGTAATGACTCTTCCATTCAATGAACATCTCACATGCTCTGTTTTAGGTTTTCTTTCTTTGTTGTACTAGTAGTTTTCAGTATAGAGGTCCTGCACATTTGTTAATACATATTCATGAGATGTAACTTACTGAGTTTCTTAAACATAAGCAATATACATAATTTAACATTTCCTAGTAGTCATATGAGAGAAGTAAAAAAAAAAAATGTGTGGAACTCATTTTAGTATTTTATCCAACCCGACAACCCTAAAATGTTACATCAATCTAATATAAAAATTGAGACAGTCTACATTTTCTATACTAAGTCTTCGAAATGTACTGTGTATTTTACCCTGAACTGCCTCTTGGCTACTGAGTGCTAAGGAGCCACATGTAGCTTGTAGCTACTATGGTAGTCATTTCAATAGCCTTGTTTTTGTTTCTGCTCACTTGCCTTCTTCACACTGACAATAGTATGTTAGCCTCCATTTATTAGTGGGTTTCTAGTTCTCCCCTTTATCTCCTGTAGTTTCTGTTTTATGCAGATGGTATTTAGTCCACGGAGAGCTGTAACTGTTATAGCATCCTTGTGAACTGTGGCAGTTGCCATTATATGTTGTCTACCTTAGTTTTGTTTCAGTGATTTTTGGCCTGAATGCCATTCTCCTACCAGGACAAGAATACTTGCTTTCTTGTTGCTTCCATTCGCTTGGTAAATCATTATCTACTTCTATTTTTAGCCTTTTCAATCATTACATTTTATTCTATACAGCACACAATTGGGTTTTGCTTTTTAAATCAACTGGAAAATTTTAAACAGACAAGTTAAACCTATTCACATTTATAGATATGACTCATATATTTGGTTCCAACTGTCATATTATCTTACAATTATTGCATCATATTGTCTATCTCTAGTCTTTTTTTTAAACGTCTTCTGCTACTTAGGAAAGTTTGTGTTTTTGTACTTATTCTGTTTTTCTTTATTTTTAAAGTCCAGTAGCTTTACTAGAATATGTCTTGGAGTTGACATTGTGCTGCATCAGTTTTCCACAATTTAATGTTTTCCTGCTACTATTCTTCAATCCCTCTATTTAATTTTTACTTGATCTGTTCTACCTTTGGCATTTTTTAATTTCCACCTTCTCTTTTTTTAGATGATGTCTTAATATATTACCCAGGTTAGTCCTGAAATTGTGCTCAAGCGATTCTTCTGCTTCAGTCTCTCAAGGATCTGGGACACAGGCAGGGACCACTACACTCAGTTTAGCCTTCCTTTTTAATAGGATTCTGCAATTTTCTTTCCTGAATTCATTCAACTTGTTATTTGTATGTTGTTGTCCATCTGTTCTTACAGGTATGTGTTAGTTTTCTGAATCAAGGCTACTGAAGCCCAGGTAATGAAAAATTATACTTACTTTCTTTTAGATTTCTGTGTCAAAATTTTCTACATTAAGCCAATTAAGTACAAAGGTTCCATCAAGAAGGGAGAAAAACTTGGAACCCTACTGCCATTGCAGAAAGTTTATCCCGGCATACAGTCACATGTGCACATTGAAAACTGCGACTTGACTAACCCCACTGCGAACCTGTGAGCAGAAGACAAAGACAAGATCTTATCAGGAAAAGCCATCTGCTTAGAAACTTTGATGCATGTCCCACATTTGAAGAAGCCTGTGTTCAAACAGAAACCAAATAAATGCAAGAAAGATGAATTTTGATTTTGACTCAGTCACTTTGATGTTCGTGTGTGAACTAATTTAGTGGGGCTTTTAGATTTTTTTCTGTCACCTACAGTAGTTTTATGTTTTTGATGTATAAATCCTACAGACCTGAGGTCCATAAACAAGTGAATCCAAGCAAGTCCAGGCTGCACTTCTGATACCTCTGAAGCTGTCCTCCTTTCTATCTGAAAGTGCTAAGGAGCCCAAATATTTTTGTACAGCACAGGAATGTAGGGTGGCTTATAATTCTAGGTATAGTAGTACACACTTAATAGTCAAATAAATTGGAACCTTCTTTTGAGTTAAGGTAATAAAAGATTCTCAGCAATATCCTTAGGTTGGTTGGAAAGAGAGCCGCTCACATGGATAAGAAAGAATTTTCTGTTCCTTCCATTCACATTCTGTAAAGGTAATTAGTTTCCTAGGTAATAAATGATAGCAAATTATAGAAAGAAAACATATTTTGCATTTCAGAAGGTACTAGAAAGAGAAAAGAGGGCTATCTGAAGTATCTCATGGAACTCGGTCAGTTGGCCTCATCGAGTCAACTAGATATATATAATTATAGCTGCTTCTTTCTATGTATCACTACATATTATTACTATTTTACTTATGTTGGTAACAAGTACTGAGAGAAAACAAGAACATAAAAATGTTCAAAGAACCAGAAATAATTCTGAATCCTTAGACTTGAGTTAGTCAATGAGAAATGAATAAAATAATCATTGTAGAAACTTTATGAATTTTTGCTTAAATTCTTTCAAAATGCAGAAAATTCCAGTAGAATGATTCCATTTTTAGGAGAAGAAATGTTTGCAGAAAAGATAACTGCATTTTATTACTGAAGAAATCTCTCCATTCATATACCAGGGCCTATGTATAAGAATGTTCATGATATTGCTATTTGTCATAGCAAAATCCATAATAATCCAAATGCTCATCAAAAGTAAAACATATTTTAAAAATTATTATAGTTATGTAATGCAATATTCTACAGCAATCATAATAAATGAATCTCTCCTAAATATAACAAAATAGATGAATCATAGAAATATACAGTAATTTTAAATTTAGGAAAAGTGAAACAAATCACATAAAGCCTGAAACTTTTTATTAAAGTCAAAACAACTGAAATCAGAACATTTCTAAGAACACATACAAAAGTAATAAAATTAAACAGAAAGCAAGAAAATGATGCAATTAGTTACCCCAGAACTGGATAGAGAAGAATCATATAAGAAGGTTTAAGTTACTGTCACTGCTATAGATTTACAGTTGCGGGTGATTTCATGACAACTGTTACAAATAATGTTACACAGGCAGCAGGATTTCTATTAGGTGGCCAGGAAGAAGAGTTAGTGCTGAATCTCAAATAGTTGAGAAAATTAACACTCTCACATCTAACTGGATATATTCACCACTGTGTTATAATATGTAAGGCTAGAAAGCTAAGAATTCACTTTTTGGCTAGGAAAAAACTATATCCAGCACCAGCTAATATAATAATCTTCCTTACTTATATACTTGGTACCCCAATGTCTTTATTTCTAGGAATTAAATTGCCTTTCAACAGATAAAGGCTATGCTCCCATTGAAGACATAAAAAAAGAAAAATAGTACAGAGACTTTAAAAGCAGTTTTAAAAGAGGTCTAACATTTAAACAATGAAAATCTAAATTTAGCCTTCCACACAATCTTCTGAAGTGGTTATTTAAGAAGTGAGAGGAGCCTTTAATCCCAGCACTCGGGAGGCTGAGGTAGGTGGAGCACTGTGAGTTCGAGGCTGGCTTGGGCTACAACGCGAGCGCAAGGCTGGCCTGAACTACATAATGCGACCCTGCCTCGAAAAACCAGGGCCGGGAGTTTGGCTCAGTGCCTTAAAGGCCTGCCCTGCAGGCGTGAGGTTGTGAGTTCAATCCCCGGTGCCGCAAAAGAAGTGAGAGGAAGTTGGTTTTATATACTGTTTCAAACACTAGCTCATTACCTGAAATGAAGTGCTTCCCCAAACTACAGCAAGAGCATTGCTTTCTGCTTAGCATTCATATCTGTTCAATAGAAATGCAAACTTTACATCAAAGGAGACCTGGAATTCAGCGCCCTCTGCTGTATTATATAAGTGTGGTTTTTTTCCTTATTTTCTGGTTTGGATATCAAAGTATTCAACTTTAGTTGAAATATTACGAAGTTCACATGACAGAGAAGTAAAAGTGCTGAGTAACTTTTCATACACTTCTGGTTACGTGGGAATTTTTTATTAGGTAAAGCATTAAAAACACCCTAGATTTTCTCATTTTGGGCTGCTTAAAAATGTTCGCCTTGTAATCCCATCATTCAGGAGGTTGAGGCAAGAGGATTGCCGCAAGTTTGAGACTAGCCTGGGCTACATAGTGACTTTGGGGGCAGCCTGAATTATACAACAAGACCCTGTTTCAACAAACCACACGCGCGCGCACACACACACACACACACAAGTTGGCCCTGCCATGTATCACTCAGTAATGAGACTAATCAGGGACTTGAGTTAATGAACTTGGATTACTCTGAGTTTTTGCTCTATGATTCACTGCAGTGCTTAATTCATGGGGCTAAACTACTAGGCCACTGAAAAGCTCCACTGAAAGCCACACTTCTTGTCCTGGGTGAAGAGACCAACAGTGCTCCTTCTCTCTACGCTAGTATGCTACAGGGAGCAGCTCTCCCTTGACTGCTCCTCTCCAGTCCCTCTCTCTGTTTTGCATCCTTTACCTCCTAATGCAAGCACCACTAGCATTTTGTCACCTTACCATGCAGGTAAATACAGTATTCTCCTGCCTCTCCTCCACTATTTATATTAAAGCAGTACCAGGCATGACCAGAGGCTTACCTCTGTGGTATCTGTGCCATTACTTTGATCCCCAACTCCATCTCAGTTAAGCCAACTCTTGTTTGTGAATCTGTGACCATGATCAGATTTCAGGTTTCCTGTTACATGCTGCTTCTGAACCTTCCTGAAATCATAAGGCATAAATACTACAATCTGCAAGACATTAACTCAGTCTTCCAAAAATTGCCCAGTAGACTTGGTGCCACTACCAGGCACTGCGGGCTCACTCAGGTAGAACACTCTGTCCTGAGAGCAAGAAACACAAAGGTGAGTCCGAGGTGCCTGCCTCACAGGATTCACAGGGCAGACAGACACAGCGCTAAGAATGGACCTGAGAGTGGCCTCTGAACACAGTGCAAGGACATCGAAGTGCATTTTGGTTGCTTAACAGGTCAAGATATTTAAGTTTTTTGTTATTAAAAATATTCCAACTTGTAAGATAAAAACATTTCATATTCGTTGTTTAGTTTAAGTGATTTCTAAGAAATAAATTTAAGACACTGGGAAAAGTATGCAGGGGAACGAGTTTGAAAAAGAAAGTAGTTAAGGAAAATGTCCACTATGTTCATTATAACTAGCATGCTAGATGCTGGGGATGTAACTAAGCAAAAAACAACAGTGGGTTTTGCACTGATGGAGTTTACACTGCAGTGGAATAAACTGGCAACAATCAGGCGACTGAATATAGTAACACAGCAGTAAATACTGTGAAACACCACAGAGGGTTGATTTTTACACAACAGGAACCTGACTTAGGAGCAGGGAATGGGCCAAGTATCAAGGGAGGCTTCGAGGATGAAGCGATATTGAGAAGGTACAGATAGAAGGGGAAAGCCGGGGAGAAGGGGAAGAGGCTTCCTCACTGGAGGGTGCGAGGCAGTTTGAGGAGCTGAGAATGAGAGAAAGGCAAAGAGCAGCAAGTGGAGAAAATCAGGCCAAGAGGCAGGGAGAAGCCAAACACTGCAGGTCATTCTGCAGAGAAATCCTCATTCTAAAGACAATAAGCCAGTAAAGAACTTTAACTGTGTTATTACTTAAATTGTTGCAATGCTTACACAAAGGATCTGGCATATTCTTAGATCCATACTGTAGGCTGACAAATGCTTCCTCTCCCAAAAATACCATTCAAAACTTACCCCTTTATTTCAGGTATTTAATCAATTAACAATCACAGTATTTGTTATGCTTTCACAGCATCTTTATAAAACGAATTAGTATTTAATTTTATCTAATGCCAGCTATTATATAATAAAAATAGTTCATATAAAGTAGAATTCAAAGTATTTTGGGAATCAGAAGCTGTTTTAATCAGACACTCAAGTTTACTGCATGGTTTCTCTTACATGAGAAACCCAAAATATAAATGAAGAGCAAAATAAAGGATAGATAATAGGAAGGAGGGAGATCTTCAAATTAGAAGAGGAACAAGAAATGGAAGAAAGGGGAGGAAAGGAAGAGAAAGGAATGGAAACAAAGAACAGAAGAAAAACATGGAAACTTTTGCAAATGGATGGGGAATACGAGCTGGAGAGAGCAGAGAAGGATGGGAAGGGAAGGGGACAAATAAAAAATTAAGACATATTATGTACAAAATTCCCACATTAAATGTTATCACTATGTACTGTGAACACACTAATAAAAAACATTTTAAAACATGATCTTATTGAGTGCTAAAATTTTTACAATTACTTATGTCTCTGTATAGGGATTTGGATTATACTCTTATTTATTTATTTATTGCAGCACTGGGGATCGAACTCACTGCCCCACACTTGCCAGACATGTGCTTAAGCCACTGAGTCAAACTCCCAGCCCTGGTTTTTTTTTGAGGCAGGGTCACACTATGTAGCTCAAGCCGGCCTTGCGCTTGCGTTGTAGCCCAAGTTGGCCTCGAACTCACAATGCTCCTCCTACCTCAGCCTCCTGAGTGCTGGGATTAAAGGCGTGCGCCACCATGCCCTGCTCTCTTATTTTTTTAATACTACATAAAATATATTAATGCCAAGATGAACCAGATAAAATGAAAACAATATGAAATTATAAAGTAAAGGTCATAATTTTAGGGACCCAAGTTTAATGTTATAAATTTTTTTAGTAGGCCAAAATATGCTTTTAAGGAAGGCTGAGGAATCTACTTAGAAACCATCTGTAGATTTTAGTCTATCAATCATCTATTCTAACATACTCCATGCCATACTAACAGATTTCTGACTATTCAAATTTCTTACACTTTTTCAAATTATTCTGCAGCAAACCATGAAGACAATTCACAAACAATAAAACAATCATCCTAAAATATTTCATCAAGGTATCTGAAAATTTACATTTGCATAAGTAGAAAGCAGCTAATCTTATTGAGAAAAAAAGAGTAATGTGGCATCATTGGCAGCCTGTTACCAGATGGGCATCACATCAGGGAACCACACCCTTCCCAGGTATTTAGAGACTTCTGTGTGAACTTCTTCTAGGCTGTAACTGTCGTCCGGGATCAGAACTTCCTCCATGATGGAGAGGTGGGTTAGCCTTCTCCCACAGAGCCTCACAAACTTGACGAACGCACTGCAGCTCACTTCACATTCACTGAGGCCCAAGGCCGTCAAGTTTTTACAATGCTCAGCGATACTAATAAGTTCATTATCAAGAGGCTGACAGTCATTCGCACACACCACTAATTCGATCAGCCGTGGACAGTTATGACCTATGTGTCCCAGAATTGCTTTGCTTACTGAGCGACCAAAATAAAGGTGCGTAACAGGGGTTTCCTCTTTGAAGAATGTCTCAAAGTCTTCTTTACATAAAAAGAAGTACATAACAACATTAACTCCTGGGGAGTGTTTCATAAGTGCATCCCAACTGTGCTTTTTAATAGAATGAAAGTCCATCTGTCCAGGACTTTCGCTTACAACATCAATTCGAAGGTGTTCAAGATTAATATGAGTCTCACTTGAAAGTGCTAGGAGGAGTTCATCACTTAGAATGCAATAATTCAGTGCCAGTTCTCTAAGGCCTTGACAATGGTCAGCCACGCAAAGGATTCCTGTGGGAAATTGAGAAAATTTCTTAACAAAGACCTAAACCAATATAATATTTTGTAAATTTAAATTTAATACCAGTCATTCACTATTTCCTTCAACAAATATTAATGATTTCTGAGGCGATGGCTCCAAAGATATTAACTATACAGATAATACAATGTATACATAAAATATTAAAATATTCACAAGAGAAGCAATTTAAACTATATGTAGCTTTAAAATTAATACTTATTTTGAATAAAATCACTTCAATGAATTATGTTTCATAAACATGTGATTTTCAATAAGGAATTATAAAGCTGTGTATGTTGGTGCACCTCTGTAATCCAGTACTCGGGAGGCTGAGGCACAAGGATCATAAGTTTGAAGCCAGTCTGTATTATATAGCAAGTTCAAGGTCAGCATGAACTACGCAGCAAAATCCTATCTCAAAAAAACAAAAGAAAAATTCCACTGTTACTTTTACTCTAATAGAAAACTAATTCAGTCTTTAAAAGAATATCACCTACCATCAGATGAAACATGAGGACAGCTACTCATTTTTAGGAGTCTTAGAGTGTCACTATTATTGGCCACGAGAATCTTCAGTGAAGGATCATCTAGCGGTGTGTCTTCAATTTTGATTGATGATAGTAATTTTGAGTTGATGAACACAATCGTAAGTGCTGCCACAAAATGCAACTTGCATGGCAATAAGAAAATAAGCATGAAAACATTATTAAAATTTTACAGCTTCAATCAAAAATAATTCATTGAAATGCTCAGCATGAGAATAGTAATATAGTAAAATCAATATATTACTGTTCTCATAGTGTAATTAGCCAATGAAAGATGTTTTTAGAACAAAGTGCAGTTTTCTTCTTTTATAATTGACAAATAGAATAGTAAAAGGGAAAAAGTTTCAAAAATTTCATAAAACAAATTTTCCAGTTATTTCCAACCTCGAAGAATCTGGTTTTCAATTTTAAAAGGATACAATTATATTTGTTTTCTAGAATAAGGCTGACAAATTATGAACCACTAGCAAAATCCAGCACATAGTCTGTTACTATATGAGTCATGAGCTAAGAATTTTTACATTGTTAAAGTATTGTTAGGTTTAGGTCTGCAATGTTCCCCCTATGCCTCATGTGTTCAGAGGTGGGGTTTTGGGAGCTGACGGGATCATACTACTGTAGCTCAACATGCTGCTGGAAGATCGGGTCTGGAAAGTGTATTTCTCTCCTCAGCTCCTCCCTTTCCCTCTCTGGTACCATACCATCGTGACAGGAGCAGCTTTTCTCCATGGCAGGCCCTTCCACGAAGTTATTTCTGTGTTTGAGCCTGCTGGAGATGGATGTAAACTTCTCAAACTGTGAGCGAAGTAAACCTCTCCTTTAATACCGAATGTGGCAGGTACTTTGTCCCAGTAACAAGGAAAGTGGTTAAATGTGGAAAAACAATTAAAAGAATTATATTGTGTGAACCCTGTAAGACACGCAGAATTCAAGGTCCCCAAGCAAAGCTTGGCAGGCAGCCACGCCCCTTCATGTATGCAGCCTCTGTTTTGGCCTTTACACTGCAAGACCAGAGCTGAGTATCTCAGTAGAACTATATGGCTCTCAAAGCCTGAAATAATTATTTTTTAGAACTGAAAAGACCCCTTCTCTGGAAAAAAAATTTTTTTTTATCTGTTTTATTTACTCCTGTATTTCCAGATCTAAAATAGTATCTGGTTCATAGTAGCTGTTCAAAAAATTTGCAGGAACATCCTTTAATCCCAGCACTCGGGAGGCTGAGGTAGGCGGAGCGTTGTGAGTTTGAGGTGGGCTTGGGCTACAACGTGAGTGCAAGGCCAGCCTGAGCTACACAGCGTGACCCTGCCTCAAAAAACTAGGGTTGGGAGTTTGGCTCAGTGGCTTAAGTGCCTGCCTGGCAGGCACAAATTTGTGAGTTCAATCCCTGGTGCCACAAAAAAAAAAAAAAAAAAAAATTGCAGGAAGGGAAGGAGGGAGGGAATAAATTTTACTATCTTTAGTGACATACTTTTCCTAGCAAATTACCTAAATGAAATACATCCAAATCTTTACATGCTGTTAAAATTTAAAAACTAAAGCTTATATTTCGACTTCAAAATGCAAATTTTAGAAGTTTTCAGATCCAAGGATAGGAAGTTTGAAAACTACATCCACCAGGTATGATCACTTTTCCTTCTTCAAAATCAATCTGGATTCTACTAAAGGATGTCTTGTCCCCATTAGAATGATAAACTGGCTACAAATGCTAATTATTTATAGAAGTATACTGACTATGCATTTGTTTATACAAATTTTCACATGGTGGTGGGCTAAACAAATATAATGGTACCAAAATTATTAATGAAATATGTCACTTTTCCTTTAAGAAATAGAAGGTTTACTTTCCCCTTTAATTAATTCAATCATTTTAGTCTTAAAGGACATTTAAATGTTAAAGTACATATTTCATTATAACAATAATGTATTTGTTTAGTAATTATTATGCTTAGCAAAAAATGATATAATTTTATTTTTCCTTAGTGTATAAATGAAAAAAAACTGAGTCTCAGAGAGAACCACCGCAACCTTGTCAGAGGTGATGGAGTTCAATTTAACTTAATTTAGGGCCTGAGATGGAGCTTGTTAATAGCTGGGCCCTGTTCAGTTGAAGGCAGCAGCGATCCTAGAACCTGGCCCTGGAGGCTGATCTGCAACAGCAGACACAGCTTTTAGAATATAACAAGCATTTCAGGCTCATCTGATTCTACAGTTCATAAACAAGGAAAGAACTACTTAAAAGTATAAGCTTCCACCTGATTGTTTGTATTACTGTAATTCCCAAATGACCCCTTTTTACAGTGTTTCTCTTTAAAAGGTAAGCACCTCGCAGAAGGCTCATTAGAAGACAGCCAGCCTTGACCCAGTTTCTGAGTGCAAAGATGTTGTTACTCTCTTGTCCTCTACAATGGGAGAGGGGGCCCCTTAGCCAGTGTTACAGACAGCCACAGGTTTAATATGGTAAACAAAACGGACAGGCTCTTTTCTTTCAATGAGTTCATGCTTTGGTGCAGGGAAAAGAGAATAATGGTAAATAAATAAGGTGGCTTCAGGTGTCAAGGAATGACAAAGAAGATAAAATATGGTAATACAGCCGAGAGTAACTGGAGGAGGGCCGCTAGTTTAGCAAAGGAGGTTTGGAAGGAAGTGCTACCTATAGAGAGAACACTCAGAGTGAGCCCGAGTAAAGAGAAGATAGCAGTTTCTGTGGCCAAGACATCTGCCTCCTAACAACCATTTGTCTTTTCTTCTTTGGTAATCTATTCCCAATTTTTAGCTGGGTCTGTTGTTGCAAAACTATTTCCTGCTCTTTCTGAAATGCAGTGTGGTCCCAGGCTGAGACACAAAGTATTCTGGGTACTTATGGGAAGTCTGCTTGAGAAGAAGGCCCTTCTTTGCCTTGTGTTTTCTTTCCATTCAGGCACTAGAACAAGGACAGGATCACAGCAGGGCTCAGAGAGCCATCTCAGACAATGAAAATTATGAAAACACCTTGGGGAGAATGGAGGAGCTGGAAGGAGCCTAGATTCCTAATGACGTCATACCTGCCCGTGGACTGTCTCACCAATGGATTTCTTTAAGGCAAAAGAAGTAAACTTTAGTCGCATTTTTAAAGCCACTGCTGGAGTTTCCACTGTATGAATTCAAGCACTCCTCAAGCTAGCTAGGATAGCTCATTCAGTTAAATACTATAGTGTTCCATCTCCAAAAGAAAGGCTATAGAATTAAAGAAAAAATATGAAGGCTTACGCTTATAGTTTCCATATTCAAAATACCTACATAACTAGCACTTGAAAATGGCAAATTTTTTTTTTTTTTTTTTTGTGGCACCGGGGATCGAGCTCACAACCTCGCGCCTGCCTGACAGGCCCGTAAGCCGCTGAGCCAACCTCCCGGCCCTGGTTTTTTTTTGAGGCAGGGTCGCACTGTGTAGCTCAGGCTGGCCTTGCACTTGCGTTGTAGCCCAAGCTGGCCTCGAACTCACAATGCTCCGCCTACCTCAGCCTCCCAAGTGCTGGGATTAAAGGCGTGCGCCACCACGCCCGGCTGAAAATGGCAAATTTAATATCTAAACTTTATTTTATTTTTTTTGCAGATCTTATAAATACCAGGCTGATTTATAAGCACTGCCCTGGGCAGTTATAGATTGTTTACCATGAGTAGTTAGTTAAATGAACATACCAGACACGGCAATTAGAAATCATCATGACGAGAAAGTCACAGCGGGCCTGCTGCACCCAGCACGAAAACAAGAGAAGAGGAAGGAAAAAGTAGGAATGGGGGTGGGGTTTATTATAAAAGAAACAACTCCTTAGGAAACTTAAAAGGAATATTCTGCACTGGGAAGTAAGACATTAGGATACAAAATGCAAGTGTTTTAACCCTAGCCCTGTCCCAACCCTACGAGCACAGTGGAAGGAGACAGTTGAAGCAAACAGACAATTCTGTAAAATTACACATAAAACCCTTAAAAATTTGATTAAAATCTAAACTTGCTTTTGCTTTCAAAACTTTTAATATATCAAAAGGCCTGTTTCAGTGACATGCTAGCCCCACCAGAAAAAACTGTAGCGGTGATGTGTTCAAGCTAACAGGCCGACTCACACTTCTGAGAAGCCCAAGTGTGGACAGGTAAGCCTGGTTTGTCTTTAGACCCAGGCACAGGGCTCGGGTGACAGCTAGGACTGTGTGTCCCCCTACTAACTGCCCAGGGTCCTCCTCCTGTGGAAGGGTGGGCAGGGTGGGGACACCCTTACTTGACAATGAAGGACCAAGAGCCACACTGACCACCCCTCCCTGAAAGGAGATCTTTATTTCTAAACCCAATTTGGTACCTAGTGACCAAGATGATTTCCTCTTTAAAGGAAAAAAAATCACATATACCCACAAACCCATATATAAGTTTTTTTGCTTTTACATTTAAATATAAAAATACTACTCTGCTTTGTGTTATCCATGGAGTACCAAGTGATAAGAACTTTTTCTTTGTTGAAGGTAGGGTTATATTCATCAGTTTATGCAGCTTTGTGTTCACGGGAGTCCAGCAGCAAGAGGTCAAGGCAGGGCCTTCTTCCCTGACCCCAATCACTCCTCCTTTTCTAATTCCTACTTGTACCTTTCAAAACAGAGCTTCCCATCAAAAGAGACCCTCACTTAACCCAAGTCCTGTCTTCCCCCTTCCAGCTGCCCAGAAGGAAAAAATACCCCCTCCCCTGCTCCTGCATGAATAAATTTTGTATTAATGATACTGATGTGAAAACAATAACTAAAATTACAAAACAAAACTAAAGAATGAAAACACGTATGAAGTACTTAAAAATAACAGAAAACTGCTGTAAGTGATACTTTGACTAGAGCAGGATATGGATTTGACTAGAATATACAACATGGATAGAGTAGGAATTCTTTTTTCCTAGTTTGGCAATATTTAAGAATTTACTCTATCTCACAAAAAAAGCACAGTATCCTTACCTTTGACACATTCATAAAACTTGGTTTGGCTGTTGAAATCAATCCCAAAGTCTGGATAGAACAGTTTACCAACTGAGAAAGTATACTGCAGGCAATTTCTGCTGACTCAATACTACTATCAACCTGTAAAGAAAATTTTTAATCTCAACTTTCTGAAGTTTTATTTTCAGAGTTACTAGAAATAAAATGTAGCAGAATTCAGTTAAAAAATATTATCTATTCCTTCAATCAATATAAAAGAATATTTTTTCTTTATACAGAGTATCTCATAAAGTGAGAAAAAGAGATGAGGACAAATTAACTTTACAAAGATGTCTTATTTTCAAATCTTTTAGGATTACCTGATTCTTAATAATATCATCCAGATGAAGAAAACTAAACGTTAAGTTATTCAGTTATGGTTCAAGTTCTCTATTTCAGTCTACACAATAACTAGAGAAAAACAAGAAATGCTCTGGGACAAAAATTCTGGAAAATTAGTATCCTCAAGGATCCAGATACACAAAAATGTTGTTCATGAAATATAAATTGATGCTTGTATTTAATGCTTCTTTTTCTTACCTTGAAGCTGACATACTGAAGATGTGCAGCGTGCTTTTTAATGATCTGCTGAATGAGATCCGGATGTGTAGACTTCAAATACAAAGTAGCTGACTGGTTCAGTTCAAATTCAAACTTTCTCCAGAGGTCAGGAATATGAAACACTTCATTCCATCTTCTACATACAGAAGATGCTCGGGCCCGATCTATTAAAGGAAGATACTGAAAAATTCGTAATACCACATGGTGAGGCAAACTCCCCCAGTCTCAAAGAAGAGCATACATGTGAGTCCACTCAAGGGAAGGGTGAAAGCCAGGTCTGGGCCGCTTCACTGCTGGGGATGACCGGACAGCTGTATTCACCACAGAGAAATCACTCCTCTTCATTCTGTAAATAGCAGAAAATGCCATGTTTGAACTTTTTTACATTTCCATCAAAAACTAACACTCTACCCCTGTACAGAGTAATATCAGAAAATGGAAAATTATTTAATTAATACAAATTTAGTGATAATCTTCTACTTCCACACATTAATAGGTTCTGCTTTGTGCAAATCTATTTTTAAAGCTATGATTAAATGGTAAACTACAATGATAAATGATATGACTGAGGTTGGGACAAGCTTCAGTACAATAAAAAGAAATGGTATGTGAATGAATCTGTGTGTGAGAGAAGTGGTTAGGAAGCTTCTGAGAGTAAATGTCCAAGGAAGTAATATACTCATGTCTCAGTTTTTTTCCCTGGTCAATTACAATTTCTTACTAGGTCCTCAAAAGGAGGAAGCATTGCACTGCAATTTTGCTAAGAACTCCTAGGAGGTCTTAATTACAGAAGATTGTAATTAAAAGAATAGGGCTGGGTAAGTCTCAAGCTAAGCTACTTACTAACCATGTGATCTTGTAAGAGGAAATTATTCATTAAGCCTCAGTTGTCTCATCTACAAAGCAGAACGAACAGTAGTACCCATCTGATAAAGTTGTTGTATGGACTGAAGTATTTTATATGATATCACATAATAAGTATTTAATGAATTTTGCAGTCTGTGTTGTTATACTAAATTGTCCAATGAATTTTTCTGAACTATTTTCATTCCTTAAGTCAAAACATCATTCTAGAAAAATGCAAATGATTCACAACAATTTTCATATGGCAGCAGGTACACAGAAGCTCTAGGAAAGGTGGGTTTATCAGGAACAGAACTCTTTGCCCAAGCACCACACCAGACCCTCTTTAATCAATAATAAATAGCAAGAGAATAGGCATTTTTTCCTACCCCCAAAGAAAAGAGGAATCTATGGGTATTAGCTTGGGGCACAGTTAAGTTCCAACAATTTTGAAATCCAAATATACTCAAATATATTTGATCATTTTCTACATGGATCTTATGTGACAATCCAAAGAATTTTAAGTATTGATTATTTGAAAAGCAAAATAATGGCAAGAGTGGTTCTGAATTTTAACTAATGCTCCTTTCACCTGTCAATGTCAGGAATGTACATATGGAATATTCAGTGTCATAATTGTCATATCTTTAAATCTAATGAAATATTTAACATGCAAATATATCTGTCTTGTGAGTCACTCTGTCTGATGTGAAACATTTCTTAACCACAATATAGAATTGGAGCCCAGAAGCGGGACTGACCAACGAAGTCACTGAATAAAACGGAAAGTCATCTTTAAGGTTTGGAAAACTGAAATGAAAAACAAAAATAGTTGCAAAGCTGTATCTCAAGTATCAAAAAAGAGCTCTTATATACATTTATTTTGAAGAAACCAGTTGTGCGTATGGAATATAATGAAGGATACATGAAATTGCTGACTATTAATAATTCAGAGCACATGTCACTGATCTCTTTAACGCTAGTTCCATAAAACAGTAAGGTAAAGGAATGGAAGCTGGAGTCTAAACTCAGATACAGAGCACACTCATTAACATTTTGTTTGTTATCTATCATATTTGGTTAACCTGTAAAATGAATTGTTAAAATTTCACTAAACTATTAATAAAAAACATTATCCCTAATATCCTGTACCAAAAAGCAGTGAAACCAAACATAAAACAAAGAATTCACCTAAATACCAGGTTAGAAAACTGTCTCACAGTTCTCTAAAAAAGGATCGTGTTATATATTAAATCTGATTGTGTTAACATGATTCTTAAAATTATTTAGTAAAGTCGTTAAATTGCCAATTTATTGATAACAGAATCACCATAAATAAAGGGTTATGTGAATACCAATAATCTAGTAAAAATAACATTTTAATTTTCTTTTCCTTGTGGCCATTAATTTTCAGATCATAAAATTCATCCTCAAATTATGAACATATAAACAATTTTATGACTGTGCATCAATAAGATATTTTAGAATGTAAGACAAATTGATTTTTATCACCTTGAAAGCCCTGACATAAAATATATATGTAACCATTTAAAACACCAATAATTTCTTTTTAAACCTAATAAACTGATTGTTTCTTTTTTAAGCCTTTCTTACCTAAAGAAGGCTTCCAAGTTACAGTTCACTCTGACCCAAAGAAATGAGGCAACTGCTGCCGTGGGGTACTTACCAACGTCCATCTGATCTCACTTCCTATCTTGGCAAAACACCACAAAACATATTCATCAGAATTATATGTAAACATCCAGTAATTTTTATGCTTTTGTTATTTATATATCATTATATTCATTCAAGAGTTTTGTTAGGGAATTAATTCTTTTCTTTTCTTTTTTTGGTACTAGGGATTGAACTCACAACCTCACGCTTGCCAGGCAGGCGCTTGTGCCACCAAGCTAAATCCCCAGCCCTTGGGAATTAATTCTATAACTACTTTCTGCCCATTAAAAAAAAAAAAACTAGCCTGGTTAGTGTGAATACTCCAATACTTGCCAGGAATGATAAATGCAGCTTTACGAAAGCTATGGATTAGAGAGTCAAGGGGCTCTGAAAATCCACATTTTAATAGCATCTACAGACAGACATTATAAAACATTTAAAATAGTGAATGACCACATTTATTCATTTATAGGCTGTGTAAACACTTCAGTTCTAGTTTTTAACAGCACATAACACTATTGCAGTTACAATAATCGAACAGGCAGATTTACAACTTGTATTGCTTTATCATTTCCATATGAAATAATTTGACTAGTCTGTGATTAACAGAATATATGCTTCTGACATAGTGATAGTTTTGGCACTGATTCATGCATACTCTTTTTGAGGTTTGATCCATTTCAGAAAAATGACCTATCAGAGTTAGGAGCAAAGTTTACAAAAATAGAAGAAAACAGTAGTAAGTTCACACCAGGATAAAACCCATAGCTTTGGATAAATGTCGGAAAGAAGGAAGGAAGGAAGAAAGAAAAAAAGAAAGAAAGAAAGAAAGAAAGAAAGAAAGGAAGGAAGGAAGGAAAAGGAAAGAAAAGAAAAGAAACAAGAAAAGAAACAAAGAAAGAAAGAGAAAACAAGCAAGCAAGCACACACGCATGCATTCTGCTTTCGGCACACTCAACTACATAAAGGAGGCAGACAAGGCAACCTATCTAACCACTAAAGATATCTTTTAAATCTCTACTTTCTACGCTTTCCAGTTCTCAATTTCTTTCTGAATTCACTCCTAAAGCAGTGGTTACAAGGAAACAGACATGGCAATGCATTTGGGCTCAATTTCTACAATCTGATTGCCCCATTGCCATCAATTCTTGTGCTATTAGCCAAACCACTGTTTCCAGATAATGGTAGGGGTGGCCCTTCCTCCTTTACTCTGTATCCAGGAATAAGGATGAAAGAAGCTACGGAGCACACCTTCAGGGAAACACCCAAATGAGAACAAGGCAAGACAAGTAATTGTATGCTCTAAATCAGATGACAATTTTATTTACTGCAGAAGTTTTCCACTGACTTCTAAATGCAGCTTATTTCCCTATATGTAACCTATTCTTTTTACTTTTAAAAATTTATCAATATGGAACACATGTACCTTTCATGGGGTACACTGTAATATGTCAATATACGCATACAGCATGTACAGATCAAATCAAGGTAATGAGTATTTTCATTTCCTTATCATCTCTTTATGTTTAAAGGCTTTGAACTCTTTTCTTGTAGTTCTTCTTAAAATAAATATTATTGTGAGTTGTAGTTATCCCACTGTGCCACTGCAGAACACTAGAGCATCCTCCTTCTACCTCGCTGTGTTTTGGCATCTGTTGTAGTCAGGGGTTGAGGGGAGAGCAACTGAATAAAGGACACAGAATGTATAATACTGTTTTATGATGATCACCCAGGGTTAAACACAATAAAGTGCAGGAAAATCTGTCCACAACACTAAAGACCCAGAATATTCAGTCAGGGGCCTGGATCCCACAGCAATGTCCTGCATGAGTCCAGCTGAAGACCCAGAGCCCATGACAATGCCTCCCACAAATCCAACTGGAAATCTAAGGACTCATGGAATTACTAACTGGCTAAGGACTCAGGCCAGTCTGTTTTATGGATCTGCACTGGGAAGGCCAAAGGTCAGTGGTGAAGCTAGAAAGTCTATTGCCAGCGGGGTGAAGGAGCTGTGCAGTGGGTTGAGGGTTCTATAGTGGAGCCGAGAAATCACACTCAAAATAAGGCACAGGGCTGCCCTGAAAAGTACCACAGCCATTCTCAGCGACAGTGAGGTCCTGAGCTCCTCCAATGATGAGAGCAGTCGAGTACATGCCAGGAAGAAAGCATGACAACCTTCTCCCAGGGATTAAACAGCACACATCTTCCCCTCCAGAGCCAGGAAGCGATGCTCAATGTGAGGAGCAGAGCTCCTCCAAAGTGAACCACAGCCACTCTCAGGGACAAGGTCCTGAGCTCCTCTGATGATAATGACCAAATCCATATTGGGGAAGCCAGCACGACAAACACCTCCAGGAGAACCAACGGCTCAAAACAGCAATACTTAGGAGAACCTGTAATGCCTCCCTCTTTTTCTCCACGTCTCTGTTTATGCTGGCAACTTTCCTCAGCACCGTGCCAATGTAATTCAGCTGGTGTTAAGTTGACCACCAGTTTTTAATCCATAACAGCATCCATTATCCAATTTCTCTATCCCCCTGCCCCCAGCTTCCACATGTGACAGGACAGGACAAACACAGGGTAGCTGTCTTTCTGTGTCTGGCTGTGTGCCATTTCGTTTGCTTTTTTTATTCTTTTAAATTTTTTAAACAAAACTTCATAATCAAATAAGAAGAGAATAACAACAGCTATTACACAATGTATCATTATCTTCAAAGTAGTTACTCTGAGTACCAGACATAAACCAAAAAGGTTCTTACAAAAAAGGAAAGGATATTAACATTAGTCTTTCTTTCCAATGAACTAACATAAACTAGTACTATAAATGAAACCAACTAGTGTATATATTGAAGTATTTTTAAAACAATGAAATTTGTAATTTGGGGAAGTATATGAACTTCTCCCTATTTCCTATTTATCTTTCTTCTATTTTATTCTTTGTGTTCCTCATTTAAAAGAAACCATGAGATTTTTGAGCTTGTGTATCTGACTTATTTCACTTAACACTATGTTCTCAAGTTGCATTCATTTACCTATGAATGCCTCAAGTTTATCATTCTTCATAGCAGCATAGTACTCCACTGCACATAAATATTACATTCCCACCAACAATGCAGTGCAGTTCCTTTTCCCCCACATGCTCACCAGTATTTATTATTACTAGATTTTTTTTTGATAATGATGATTAGATTTTTTGATGATGATGACCCCATTCCTTCTGGGGTAAGATAGTATCTCAGTATAGTTTTAATTTGCATTTCTCTGATGGCCTGAGGATGATGAGAATTTTTTCATATATTATTGGTCATTTGCACTTCTAATAAATGTCAACTTATTTAAGTTGCCCATTTTTTATTGGGTCCTTTATTTTGGGGAGAGTCTAATTTTGATGAGTTCTTTATATATTCTAGGCCATTCTTTATGCTAGAAATTACTGACATAATTTGATAAGGATACATAAATGAGGAATTGCTACTGAAGACTAATGGTGCCCTAATACCTATCTCAGCTCAGGTTATTAGTCTTCAGATTCAGATGGATTATGTCTGGTTACTGAAGGAACTTGATTGCTGCCTCAGAGTTACTGTCTGGAATTACGAAGGCCGGCAGAGGACAAAATCAGAATGTAAGACCCTATCAAATTATTAGAGACAGCTAAGCTAGGCAGAAATATTATAGGCAGTCAGATAAGGCTCAACCCTCAAGAGAGCCAAGACAAAGGCAAAACACATCTTAACTGTGTCTACAGACACATCTGTTAGAGATCAGGCCTCAAGATAAAGATGAAATGACCAGGCTTGTATACTTCCTCAAGGGAAAAACACCATGCCTGATGAAACCTAGGCAGACATCAGTCACCCCAGTGGGCGACCAAGACCTTCAGATTCATCATTTCCTAGAAGTTCTTTGATCTTTCCATGCCCACTCTATACTTATAATCTTACTGGGTGAGCATAGCTATAACCCATATCGTACCCATGTGGGTTTTGCTCTATAAAATATCCCTAAGGAGTCGAGTCCTCGGGCAACCCATCTGGGTCCCCTCCTGTCTCTCAGGAGCTCTCTCGTGCTCTCTCTCTCTCTCTCCCTCTCTCTCTCTACCTCTCTCTCTGTCTCAATGAATATCTCCTACTCTTAACCTTGTTATTCCTAGAATTCATTCTTCGATTTTGAGAGAACACAAACTTGGTGAATCAGACAACTAACAAGTTGGGAGTTACAGTATTTCCTTTATATCATAGTATTTCCCTGATATCATCCCTGTAACAAAATTATAAACCACACTTCCGAAAAGGGAGCAATTAGTGAGTTAGATACTTAGCACACTCCTGGAGCATGAAACATGTTTACTGGCATATAGGAAACTGTGATAACTCAAGTCCACTGAATGGGTATGCTAACTACCTTGACCCAAATTCTCTTTTGGTTTGTTTACTAATATGGTATATCAGGTGACCATGTGAATCAGTTTCTCTGCAAGTGTCTAAGAGATAGATCTGCCGCAGGTTAGAGGGCAAGATCATCAAACAGGTCAGATGGGAGACTGCTGGAACATCCAAAGCCAACCAGGAGCAGCAGTGAAAGAAAGTGTCTTATGAATCATCACCAAGTGCTCCCTACAAAAGGTAACTGAAAAATTCTAAAGTTTTCAATTTTCCTAACAATAGAGATGATACGTAAATACTACAGATAACAGAATAAAGAGTCAAAACTATCTCGATAGGCTAGATAAATTTGTTAGAAGCAGCAACAAGAAAATGAACAAATAATTATCAAATGTCCATTATTTAATCTACTTTGTAAAGTGGCATGCTGGGAAAGCAGACCGCTAAGGGGTCTAGAACCCCAGGCACTGGTGCAATGCCTGGAGAGGCATATCCTAGAAAGAAGGCTGAAGATGTTCCCTCAAATATAGTGCTTTAAAACACATAGCTTTTTAGCAAAAGAATCAGTTGTGTTAAGGAGCAGTACCTCCTTCCACTAAATAAAATCCGAGCCTAGGACAAAATCTAATTCGTTACAATGCTGTCAAAAAGGTTTAGGTTCTTTGCAGCCCACACACATGACCTCCAAGGTACCTTCTAGGTCTAAAAGTTACAGTTTAAAAAAAAAATACCCAAATCAAATAAAACAGTTCAAAGAAAGAAAAGATCAGGAGTACTGATATCACACAATACTTTCCTGAGACAGTGCTTGCTATCTTTTTGATATTTTCACATTTTTATGAGTAATTAGCAATTTTCAACAGTCTCTTAACCCTCTCTCTGATATTAAGATATATTTACTTGAACTGAAAGCTTTTTATTTCAGAATAGGTTATGTTTATTTTATGTAAGTCATACAAAGACTGAAGCTTGCCAAACATCCTTGGATTGAAAGCACCTTCTGAGACACAAGGAAAGGGATGCACGGATCCTGAAATGGGCAATCTGTTCAAATACCATAATGGTGGGAGTGGGGGACACCACCGAGCCAGCTCTTTCTGCTTCACTCCCCAATCTCTGCTCCAGACTCTGAAAGATAAAGAGGCTTGAGGACACCAAGCCAGGCGCTTGGCAACGAAGCCTTCTGCAAAGGGGCAGAATCCACTTTAGTACTGAGGACTCTAAGACTCTAACAATTAATAGAAATGATTTGTGGAATTATTTGCAATATTTTTCAGGGAGAACATTGTCAGAATTTACCTTCCAATTTCAAATTTTGGGAAAAGTTTTTTTTTTTTTTAAAGTTACACCTACCAAACACAAAAACACGCGTACCTGAAAGCATTTTGATTATTTCCATTCACAGAAAAGCTCAGCGCGTACTTTTCAAAGATTTCCTTTACAGCAAACATAAACTCTTCCATTATACAGCACTATAGGCCTATAAAATACTTCAAAAAGTCGTGCAAACGTAACCTCTGGTAACAGCACTTTTCAGCAATTAGATATATTAGAGACAACAGGACAGTAAGGTCAGGCTTGAGAGAGGAGGTGAAATGAAACCCTTCCTCGGCTTACCCTATGAAGATGTACAAGTGACTGGATCCAACGGGGACCTGGGTCCGGGACCTGTCACTGTAGGAAAACAAACAAGGTAAGGAACTCACCACCCGGGGCCTCACACAGCAGGCAGGACCCGAGTCCCGGGTTTGCAGAGGGCAGCTCTGCCTGGGGATGGCCGGCGCAGGGTTACCCAGGGGGCGGGGCCGGCCGGGAAAGGGGCGGGGCCGGGAGCGGAGAGAGTCGGGGCCTGGGTCCGGAGGGGCGTGACAAGGGCGTGGCGAAGAGCACGCAGGGGGCGGGGCGGGGGGCGGAGGCGGGGCCGAGAGTTGCCAGCGGCTGACCAAAATGGGAGGTCACCCCTTACCGCCTCACACCGGTACCCCCGGCCTTCTCCCCTAACCCCACTAGGAAACGCTACCTTTAAACACAGGACCAATTTATTTACGCGCATTCCCGGCGTCCGCGAACCAGACCGGCTGAAGTCCAGCCGACCAGTCAGCGTCCAGAAGAAACCCCTGGACAGCCCGCAGCGCGGCTGGCTCCTCTGGCTGGCAGGCTGCGGGCGCGCGGGGTACCCTCACGCACCGCCCCCCCCTCACCCTTTGCGCATGCGTCGGGCTCTGGTCTCTCACCAGTCGGAAGGCCCAGCGCGCCCGACCCTCCCTCCCCCCAACTGGTTCCCAGCCCACTAAATGAGGTGTTTGGTCGCACTGGGCTCCGAGGCATCTAGCGGGGTTCCGTGTTTGCAAGTTGTCTGCTAAACCTCTGTGGCCCCTTGTAGGGAAAGTGGTGGATGTCTTCTCCAAATGGAAGTGACTAATGATACCAGTTTCCAAGACTTAAGTGCATCCCTTTATCAATATATAGGACTTGCAAAGAAGCTTTCTGAATATCAAAAGTGACAATAGCTCGGTATTAAACATGACTCTATCACTTCTGTGAACTGTGCAACACCTCAGTCCTTGGATGGTTACTTGCTGCAATAGTAAGAGCTTTCAATTTTTAAACTTTGTCTTACTAGTTTTTCTTTTTCTGAAATATGAAATCTAACTACATGTTATATTCTGGAACTTCCTTTTCTGCTTATTACCTCAGGATATAGTTGTATATCCGCATAGACAGATCCCCTCATAAACTTCTGTTAGCAGTTTTATTGATACATAATTGGCAAAATAAAATGATATCATTTGTATCATTTCACAAATGTTGACACCCTTGAAAGTATGACTGCCACCAAGATAGTGAACACAGAGATATCTCCCTCGGGTCTCCTGTCTTTGTAACTGTTCCTTCAGGTTCCTGCCCTTATTTTTTAAATTTTTTTTAAATCTATTCATGTTTGTAGTACATTTACAGTTAAAAAATCATTATATTCTTCCTAGAGAGTTGATGTATATACATAGCACATCTTAATTCTATTTTTCATTCTCTTCCCTGCTCTCCTCACCTCCATCTCTTTTAATTTTATTAATGCATTTTTTATTAGTAGTGCAGGGTTACATTTACCGTGGGTCTAATTTTAATCTTCAGCATGAATATGTTTGGCCCTTTTGTCAAAAATAAGGTGACTGAGTACGGCTGGAGTTGTTTCTGCATCTTCTAATCTGTCCCATTGATCCTCAGGTATGTTTTGTATTTTTATTTTGCCAGTACCAGGCTGCTTTTATCACAGTAGCTTTATAGTACAATTTTAAATCAGGGATCGTGATGCCCCCCTGCCTTGCCTTTGTTCCCCAGAATTGCCTTTACTAATGTAGGTCTCTTCTGGTTCCAAATGAATTTAAGGAGTTTTTTCTCTAATTCTGTGAATTTTGATCAGAATTGCATTAAATCTGTTGGAATTTTGATTGGAATTGCATTAAATCTGAATAAGTTTTAGAAGTATAACCATTTTCACTATATTGGTTCTTCCTACCCAAAAGCAAGGGATAACTTTCCATTTTCTGATATCCTCTTCAACCTCCTTTTTTAAAAAAGTACTGGAGTTTTCAATGTAGAGGTTTTTTACATCTTTCATTAGATCGATTCCTAGGTATTTCAGTTTTTTGGATACTATTGTAAAAGGTGTTAGTTCCGTAATTTCTCTCTGACTGTGTTTTTTTATTCAAGTACAGGAAGGCTACTGATTTTTGAGCATTGATTTTGTATCCAACTACACTGCTGAATTTGTTTATTAAATCTGGCAGTCTTTTAATGGATTTTTTGATTCTTCTATATAGAGTATCATATCATCCAAAAATGATGTTAATATCTTTCACTGTGCATTAAACTAAATTTGAAATAGATTAAAGATCTAAATATTAAAACAGAAACATTAAGTCCTCTGGAAGATAGAATCGGTAAAATTCTTGAAGACATAAGTGTAGGGAGAGACTATGAATAAAACCCTGATCACACAGGAACTATCATAAAGAATCAACAACTGGGATTTCATCTTATTAAAAAGCTTTGCACAGCTTGAGAAACCATCAACAGAGTGAAAAGATGACCTATAATCTGGGAAAAAATGTTTGCCAGCTGTTCCACAGACATAAATGTATAAAGGCTTAAAAAAAAAAATCAGAAGGGCCGGGAGTTTGGCTTAGTGGCTTAAGCGCCTGTCTGGCAGACACGAGGTTGTGAGTTTGATTCCCGGTGCTGCAAAAAAAAAAAAAAAAAAAAAAAAAAATCAGACCTCCCAAATTTTGAGATCCAGTCCAAAAATGGGCATCTGACATGAATACACAGTTCTCGGATGAAGAAATACAAACAGCAAACAAATACATGAAGGAATGTTCCATATCACTGATCATTCAAGAGATGCAAATTAAAGGAACACTGAGATTCCATCTCAACCCAGAAAGACTATTATCAAGAAATCAACCAATAACAAATGCTGGAGGGGGGAAAAGGAACCCTTCTCCACTGTTTGTGGGAATGTAAGACTGGTGCAAGCACTGTGAAAATCAGTGTGGAGGTTCCTGAAAAAACTAGGATTAGTGGTCCCCTTTGACCCAGTTATTTCTCTTCTGAATATCTTCCCAGAAGAATTAAAAACATCATAACACGTGATATATGTGCACCCATGTTTACAGCAGCACAATTTGTAACAGTAAAATCTTGAAAACAATCTAAATGCCTATCAATTGAGGTATGAATAAAAAGATTTTTTTATACAATTGAGTATTACTCAGCCATAAAAAAGGATAAACTGGAGACTTTTATAGGTAAACAGGTGCAACTTGAGTCCATACTGATAAGTGAAATAAATCAGACTCATATGTACAAGCATCATGCTGTCTCACTAGTGTGAGAACAAGAGTAAGTAAGACTAAATAAGATATTATAAATGTATATTAGCCAGGCGTGGTAGTGCACACCTGTAATCCCAGCACTCGAGAACCTGAGGCAGGAGGATCTCTGTAAGTATGAGGCCAGCCTCAGTTATAAAGTGAGTTCAGGGCTAGTCTGAACTGCATAGTGAGACCCTATCTCAAAAAATAAAAAAGAAAAAAAAATCCTAATTCTGAAAATAATGTTGTATTAGCCTTCCAAAGTTTTTTCCTCCTTTACATTTATCATGGGGAGTTTTTACGTGTACAATACACATCTTGATTCTTTTTTCTCCCTTATCTTCTGCGCCTCCCTGTTTTCTCCAACTCTTAATCCCCATTCCATTTGAAAACATTCTATTTCTATTTATTTCTTTCTCTTTTTCATGATCACTTTTCCCTTTCTTCCTCCACCCTATCTCTTATGGTCCTTGGTCCCCTCCCCTTTTGCAAAAGGTCTCCCTATTTCCTCTTATCTACATTTATTTTGCTCTTTATTTGTATTTTTATTTTCTCAAATAAGAGAAACCATGTGCTATTTAAGCTTCTGTGGCTGATTTCCATCTGTCTTCTTTTTTTTTTATTTAAGAGAAAAAAGACACATATAAGAAAGACAAAAAGCAAAAGAGACAAACAAACGACAACAGCAAACCCACAACAGTAGTGTTATAGGTTTACAAAACAAGATGATAGGAACTTGACAGTGGTTGCAATATTGCGTATCATTACCTTCAACATGGTTGTTTACATTGACAGATATAGACATTTAAAATTGAGCTAATCATATGAGTATTAACCATTCTTTCTCAATAACTAATACATTCAGCAGTATAGTCATTTTAGTTATCTTACATATACATATATACAGA